>JABWIB010006539.1:23875-34664 GCA_016617825.1 Platyplectrum ornatum
AAAGATCATGATGGGGTGTGCTGGTGCACCAAGACTAGTGTTTGATGGACAGGTAACTTGTCATACAAATCAATATTGGAANGCTTGCAAGTGCCAGGTTAACAAAGTAGACGCTGTGTTTGATGGTACAAACCCTGGTAAACCCAACATTATTTATATGTTTTACTATTGGGAGTGTATGTAGGAGATCAGTATGCAGTTTCTACATTATCCTAACCTGGAGTTTCAGTTCCCTGGGTGCATTACAGATTTTTTTTTTTTTTAAATCATTCTCTAAATTTAAGAATTCATCATTCATCACATATAATGGAGGTCATTAATACATAATAATATAAAAAATAATAAAATAATACCTGTTTTTCTAACAAATAAAAACAACTGCTTACCTGCACTTAAAAAATCAAAAGAGAACTCCTCTGGTGACCTCTGGCACTCAGTAATATTGTATTTGAATTTTGTGAATGGCCTATCAAAGACAAGTGACAAAAAGTTGTGAATGACAGGTGATAAATGCTGTTCCTGGGAAATGAATGAATCTGCAGCAGTCATGCTACTAATATTACTCTTANATGACCTGTAAAGAGAAATATAACTGAATTGCCTTGCATAGTTTTCCATAGCACAATACTATAATGGAATAAGTCCTAGCACTTATCTCTCAAAAATACAATATTACTGTTTCATGATTCTCCTTGGGATCATTGTAAAGCTTCCTTTATGAATACATTTCTAAATCATTATAGCAATGGCATTTAANTGTGATAGTTGGATTGAGTAATGAATTACTTGTTTTTTCGAGGCTTGAAAAACTTGACTAAAAAGCAAAACAAATATAAGATGCATGCTCAAAACGGATCCTGTCTATAATAATACCATGTTNTCTCCACAGGGCTTTTGTAATACTCTTCCAAGCCCTTTAGCAGTGTTGTGATTGAAGGATAATGTTAAGTACAGAAATGTATTTAATCATCAGTTTAAGTTTCTCTGGACCTGGTGTGTGATCTGTTCTGTTTATTTTCCTGATTAAATATAATCGGACACTCCGTGTGCATCGCCTGAGGCAGGTGTCTGAACCAGCTGAGAAATGGTCAGTAACNCGCTTTTGTTAGCTAAAATTCAAAGTTGTAGACAGGTTTTGTAGTCCTGTATGAAGTAGAATGCTCTATTCGACAGGGAGCTTTAGTGGGCAAGACGCTTTTATGTTTCTTGAGTTAGAATATTTTACAGTATTTGAGGTTAGGGAAATAGATTTGAGTTTGTTGATGTCCCTCATTTGCAAAATATGTCATGCGTCCGTAACCAAGAGAATTCTAATCCCCTTGGAACAATGTGAAAGTAAATTAAAAGGAGTACAACTTGAATATCACAGAATATAGTACACACTGCTTCTCTGGTCAGTAGAATGGTGGGTACTACAAAGTGAGATCCTCCTGATCCACCTTGGGGAAATTCAGAATATATCACAATTAGGTATTACAGTACTATTCTGAGTATGAAAGTGATTATGCAAGTAATATCTAGTATAGTAACAAGGTTTGTCTCTTTTTAAAATTAGTAATAGTGGAANGTATTCATGGAACCGCAAGTCTTGTGTTTGGATAACTGGATCCAGTACTCCAGTATGGATGGCTGGAGACCACCATGTGTACCGAAATCGTCATAGAGGCCACTACCTTAAGACCCATAGCTGAAGACAGCCCTTACTGTACTATTACCCACATGCTCCCTTTCTGATCATACCTCCCAAGTGTCCTGACTTCAGCAGGACAGTCCCGCTGGCTTACCTGCTTCCCTTTGGGCCTGATTAGGGGACAAAACAGTTTTTGCATTCATTTTTTTTTCACCGGAACAAGAGGCAGGGCTATGGCGGAGCTGGGGGTTTGGGTGCAGTGAGGGTTGAGCTTTGGCTTGGCTGGGGCAGGCCTTATATGACCCATTTTTGAGGACAGAAATGTTGGGAGGTATGCTGATAAACAGGACCTTTTATTGGTGTAAATTGGGTATTTAATATTCACATTTGAATCCCATCCTTTGCATTTATTCTTCCATTTTACATCTCAATCAGTAACCTATCAAACAGTGTGCTGGTAGCTATGGCATCCATGTGCCATCCAGATGCCTTCATAAGGTTTGCAGTCTGCCAGGTCTCTGGAGGGTGGCTACTTGGAGATGCTGAGAGGGAACTTCTGGCTTCCCTCCTCCTGTGCTCATTTCCTCTTCAAATATTTGCTCAGCCGAGGATCGCTCCTTCTGCCTTGTTTTATTTTACATGAGAACGGTTTGTTGTTGCATGGTGGTTGCATGCCAGAACATTTTAACCCTTACTGTTCATATGTTCTCTTCCATCAAATTTATTGGTGAATTATGCTATATCTGCAGTGTAATAATACTGTTTAAAGCGTCTATGACAAAGCCAAAAATTACTATATTATGTTTTTACAATCTGATACATAAATCAAATATTGCTTTTCCGATCCAATAGTTGGTTAATTAAATTTTTCCAATAGTTGGATAATTACGCGCAGTTGTCGGTGTCAGCGAGCCTGGTGTGTTACATCCTCCAGACTACCCTGACATGACTGTGCATTTGGAAAGTATTAGAACGTACTGTCCCATCAGTTCCTCGAATGTCTATGTTATACAGCTTCTAAAATGCTTCTACACAGCTTCAAAAAAAGACATCAACCCTCCCAGCAAATTCCTGAGAGTAACTCTGCCTTGCAGCAAGTCTGGCTTGCCAAANCAGAGCTGGCTACCACCCCAGCATATATCTGCCCGCTTCCTAGGCGTAATTAGCATGTTATCCAATTTATATGCACGGATCTTTTTAAGAACTCTCTATAGATGGATTTAATTATATTGTTAGAAACAGAAGGAATTGAATATGTTGTGAATAACAAATAATATATTAGATGTAGAACGTTAAAGATGTTAAACACCAAAATACAGCATAATCCATTTTTTCCTTGTATGCTATTGCATTGTATTCTCTGACATAGCTGTGCTTTCTTTTTATATTACAGCGTGAGTGAGTGTTTCTATTAGTGCTGTATTACTTACAGATAGTCTTGGCTAGATCATTGCATTTAATACAGTTGTCCAAGGGGGTTGACATTGCCATGATGAAGCTAGCTAGAAATGAAGGGATGTAAAGTAAGTACCTGTCACGTGTCACTAGCAATTATTATTTGATGCTTTTTTGACCATATCTACCATGCTATTGCTAAAACTTTAAGTTGTAGACAGATTAAGGATACGGAGCTTGAGGCCAATATATTTTAAACTTATCTAATGATCATAATCAAACCCAAACATTCCTGGGAGAATTAATAGACACTTGCCAAATCCAGCGTGACTACTCATTATAATTGGTGTCAGCACTAATGGGTATGGGGCCAGCTGTACTGGTAATAAAGTGCTATATTATTTCTTTNACTTTCCCGTGATTTATTGACCAGAAGAGGGCACCATCCAACTTTACCCACTGTGCAGACGCAGAGGTTTCTGTTATGGTTNGCAACTGGTTTCATGCGCTGCATATGTGCCATTTATAATGTATGAGGTTAGACAATGCCATGTATGAGTGTCAGACAATGCAGTTGCAATAGACAGCAGTACTATATAGGGGTTGACGCTTTTTTTGTATCTCCTTCTAGAGATGGCAGCTTAAGGGTGGGGCATAAGGGTGCAAAGTATGCAACTTATACCAAAGAGCATGGGTTAATCATATGTTTACTAAGGATGAGCAGGATTTGATGACATAAAGTCTCCCCCATCAGTAGTAACGATCAGGACTTTAGGCAGTGATTTTCATTAAGTTATTACTGCAAAGCCTGTCCAGATTTGCCTGCTCTCCCCCATGACTCAGGAGGCCACGTGCTGCAAACTCCACAGGAGGCCCAGATAATCCTCCCCCCTAATCGAATCCCCCACTACTGCAGTCACTAAAGAGCCAGGACTCCTGATTGACTGCAACCCTTGGCCAACCAGGACCCCCTAATTGGCTGCAGGGCTCAGATTGGCCATGGCAGTAGAGTTTTGGAGTAAGGGGACTGGCAAAATTACCGCCACAGGTGGCCCTCTTCTATTTTTTGCTTAGGGCCACCTCTGGTAATAAGAAACCGAGAGCTGGAATCTGATTGGTTGATATTGGCTATATCTCCACTTTTCTCTTCTTGCAGTTTTGTAAATATGGGTCCTGAAATTCCATATAAATGTATAGTAAATTGTTCCCTGTGACTATTGACCTGCACCATACTTACCAGTATCCTGTGTTAAAAACAGACAACTTGTTATTATACATGTGTGTGCCCCATCCTTACTAGCACCTTGCTGGCACCTATTACAAGCATCTGTTAATAGGTCTACTTACAATTATCAGCTATAATATCTGCTATTATCCCTCTATATAGTTAGTAATAACAACACAATAATTATTATCAAATGTATATGAATATATCAAGGACGGTGTCAAAGGATAAAGAATTCCACAACAGCAGCAGAATGGCATTATCTTAACCTTACTGTAACCCTGGCCCCGACACACACTCCTAATAACTAACATCCTAGTTAACCTTATAATGTGTTCTCTAGCAAGGACAAACGTGTCACCTGCATATATTAGTAGGTAGACAATATTCTCGGGAATGGAAATTTACCAGGCTGAATGGAAATTAAAAAGGACTGTCAAGTATACTTATTTTGTGGTGCATGTTGAAATAATAATAATAAGGTACTGTATTAAACAGCAGGCAATTACTGCACAGCTTTTGATACATTCATCACAGTGAAACAGACAAAGGACTTTAACTGTAAGTACGTTACAGCTTTCTGAGTGGAACAATTAGTGCCAGAATTGTACAATAAGAATATGAAAGCCTATACTTAAGAACTTCCTATTATTTAGGATAGCTCTTTGCATATTGCCTATTCCTAATAAATCTTGCAGCACGCACCCTGGAATTCCAATATATATATATGAGTGTTTATGACAGCCTATTGAGTTTAATGGCTCTTTGTTACCGATACAAATTAGATTTTTGCTTCATCACATAAAGGTGATCTGTGTTTTGCTCTTTTAAGGATTATGCACTGGACTCCTGCAAAGTAGGATTTTATCATATCGGAGAATGGATGCTATACAGAGGTGTAGTAGAACGCGAGGGCATGTGTATAAACTGCAAGGTGGTAGGGAATGTGTGAAAGAATTACTTCACTGAAAGGGTAGTGGATAAGTGGAATAACCTCCCATCGGAAGTGGTGGAGGATAATATACGAGAACAGTGTAAGCATGCTTGGGATAAATATAGGGGTATTGTGAGTCACAAAATGGAGAATAAAATAATGTCAGTATAGTTTTGGGGATGGATTATTTAAAATTTCACTCAGGGTATGTTTAAGGATTTTGGGGGCCATTACTAAGAAACATGGCTGAATTACACATAAAAGATGAGTAAATATTTGGCCTAAATTTACTAAACTGCAGGATTGTAAAATAGCAACCAGTCAGATTCAGGCTTACATTNTCCAGTATGTAAAATGAAACTGTGGGCTTGAATCTGATTGCCACTTTTCCAATCCCACAGTTTAGTAAATTTAGGCCTTAGAATCTGATTGGTTGCTATGGGCAACATCACCACTTNAGTAAATATAGGCCCAAACCAGGATATTTTGCAAACTCTCTCAGATCCTTCTGTAAGGATGAGAAATTTTAAAGGTATTCCAAAGTATCTGTTACCATGGTGGATTCAGAGCTTCTAATGCAACTCGATCACGATTCTGGATCCGCTCATACCTGTGACTGCTTGTGCCCTGTTCAAGGCAGGTTATTAGACCTGTCCTAAGGGAAATGTCAAACGGCTTCTTTATTTTATTTTGTCATTAATTTTTCAATTTCAGAAGCAAGACATAAACAGTGCCTACACAACACTAAACATAACAAATAATGATCACACACACATATACAGTATATGCACATAAGCAGCACATAAAAAACAGGAAAGTAGCCATTTACAATTTAATCTTCCCAAACTCTGATGTGTTTCATTGTTGCTTGGATAACCTTATATTAAACTCACTCAGACTTTCCTTAACAACAGAATTGTGCAATTTAATTTTCTTGGCTGAAAGAACATTTGCTGTAAAGATGTCTTGGTAATATGGTCCTTCNCTAGTCCACGAGGCAGTTTAGTGAAGACAATGGTATCGTAATACCATAAATCTCTTGGAATAATCAGACTGTGTCGTCCCGGTACCTCTCAAGCATAGGACACCGGCAATTAAAATGCAGTCTCCAAAGCCGGGCATCTAGTTTACTTCTCTGTTGATGACAATTTTGTCTTACACAATGGTAGATAAATGCAATAAATTATGTGTACAATATATATTTCTATTGNTTTTTTTCTATTTCAAAAATCACCTTTTTCATTATTTTCTGTCAGCATTCCTCTGTGACCTCCACTATGTCTTTCTACCAGTTTGCTTTTGCCAGGAGGGTAAAGCTTTCCATCATTGAGTTTACAGCAGAGAGGTCTTCAATCACCTTTGTGTTTGGCAATATTAATAATCTCAAGTGAGGAAAGCCTGGTGGACTAATATTGTCACATGACTGTGTCACGTTTGGAGGACATGCCATGTTAAATGACATACATTATTTGCTAAATAANGGCTGTAAAGTAAAATAACTATTTAAGTTAACATAACTGATATATTTGTAACCTTTTAATTTATAACAGTNATAGTGTTATTTTTTTAATAAGTAAGGTTCTGATCTTCCTGTAATATCCTCAGACGACATCCACATGCTGAAATCGTAATGTAACAAATGTAAGGCTGGAAATACGAAACTGGCTTTCATAGTCAGACTTGCGTACATGTGGCGTGACGTCATTTTGTGCGCATTTAAGGCTGATGGGTGAGAGGAGGCATATAACTGGTACAGTATGGGCTGGACTGAGGAGCTGCAGGTCTTATCCATACAATACCTTTCCACAGAAAAAATGTAAGATAGGGAGGGTTTTAGACATAACTTACCATTTTAAACTGCGAGAATGGAAATGTAAAGATATTACTCGTAGCAAACAATCAGATTTTATCTCTTACTTTTCTNTTACATTCTAGATATGTCAGCTAGAATATGATTGGTTGCTATGGGCAACATCTCTCTAGCCATAGGTGTTTATATTTTTGTTATAAAGGGCAAAAGGTACCATGGATAAGGTGAGACCTAAAAAACTTTAAAAGCATAATGTTTTATCCTAAATCTTTTATCCTAATNCTTACCCTAATCATCCCTTTCCTCTCAGCNTAATCTTAATCTCCCTGCATTTACCTATGCCTTCTATGCTCCATCTCCTCCCTTTAGCCTAACCCTAACCTACTCTTTATATTCTCCATCTCCTCCTTGCAGCCTAACCCTAACCTACCCCTGTTATGATCCATCTCCTCCCTGCAGCCTAACCCTAACCACTCTCTATATGCTCCATCTCCTCCCTACAGCCTAACCCTAACCTTCCCTTTCTATGCTCCATCTCCTCCCTGTAGCCTAATCCTAACTTACTCTTTATATGCTCCATCTCCTTCCTACAGCCTAACCCTAACCTCCTCTTTATATGCTTCATCTCCTTCCTACAGCCTAACCCTAACCTCCTCTTTATATGCTTCATCTCCTTCCTACAGCCTAACCTTCCGCTTTTATGCTCCATCTCCTCCCTGTAGCCTAACCCTAACCTCCCCTTTTATGCGCCATCTCCTCCCTGTAGCCTAACCCTAACCTACTCTTTATATGCTCCATCTCCTTCCTGCAGCCCAACCCTAACCATCCCTTTTATGCTCCATGCCCTTCCCATAGCCTAACCCTAACCTTCCCCTTCTAGTTTAGTTTTACTTGTCACAGAGCCAGAGCAGATCTTCGGAGGACAAATAAAGAATTGACTGACAAATAAAGTCGTAAAGATTTTTAGAATGCAGACGTATGAATACTTCAGCATACTCATCTATCCATTAAATACATTTCTAAATCAGCATTATCCACAATGCATACAGCCGACATTCACCTGTCAGCTACATGTATGTCGAAATAGTAAACTGTGAAGTGNCAATGTCATTTACCACTTGAATTATTATTTTGCACAAATAACATGTTATGATTTGTATAACAGACAGTTAACAGATCTGAACAATTTGTTCTATAGTAAGTTTAACTTTGTGTAGCTAAGTCCATTAGGAAGCTGATAGTGCACCCTGCAAATTGGAATGTGTATTTTTCAACCCTTCATTTGACGTGGACCACNAGATCCAGCTGTTTGATATGTTAAGGTGTGACTGTATGTGAGTAGAAGGTGGTAATGGAAATCTGGGAAGATGATCATAAACTTGAAGCTGCAAAGAGTTCCCCATGTGTTAGCTAATGATTCTGTATTGTGTGTCCGCCAAGCATTGTATATAGAGAGGTGCCACATGGGGTGTTCGCTTAATCGCTTCTCGGCATCCCTCCATTGTGATTCTGTCTTTTCTCTCTTCAAGGAGCTGCTGGATGAAAACTCTCATAGCAATCATTTTTCCTTCCTTATACTAAAAAACAAAGGACATGCATTTCTGGGTAGATTAGAAATGTATAAATAACATGATATCTATAAAAAAAAACTTACTGTGCTAAACACTGTATTTTTCTTTGCTATCATTTTTATTGTTCAACTGAAAATTAGCTTTTGAGATTATAAGTAGTTTGTAGTGAGGTTCCATATTCACATGGATGTATTTGAAGGGCTTAAAATAATTTTTCCTTATATGATTCATCTGATAGCTAAATTGCGACNCTCATTTTTTTTTTTGTTTAAAAATAAGTAAACTTTTTTATTAAGGGTAACATAAGGGTACAAATGCCATTTTCATCAAGCTACCAGATCATTATAGTGAGTTATGCTGGCGGTTTTGATGGTCATTTAGTCAATGGGACAAAAGATAACAGGAGTATGACCCAACGGAAGTTAGGGTTAAGCTGTGGCTAGGAGTAGATTAGGGTTAGGCTGTGGGGAGGGGAGGGTTGGATTAGAATAAGGATTTTGTTTAGGGAAAAATCAGTCGCCTCGGCACATTATGTTTTCATGGAAGTTTCCGTAAATAACAAAAATTGTTGTATTCAAAGGTTTAGCACCCAGATGTCGCCCTTTGTTGTAGGTGTCACTCCTACAACAAAGCTGCGTTTGAATTGAAATAATAAAAAAAAGAATGGTCTTCATTAAAAATAGGCTTGGTAGTTCAACTAGGATTTTCATTTTCCAATGAAAATTTAGGTCTTAGATAAATTTTTTCCTCCATGCATTTATGAACAGAGCTCAGCGTTCATTCATGGATTACCGATCACTTTTTAAAGCTGTCAACCTCTGGCAGTTTTTTAACGCCATCAAGTCCAGTCAGCCCCGCCACAGCATTGTTCCGCCTCAGCCAGTCCATCCTCAGACCCTACCTCTTTTATAGGACTGAGCCTGTCACTGACAGGACTACTTCATGTGCATCTGGGAGCTTCCTCAGTAAGTAGGACTTATTTCTGTATGCATTTGGCANGATTGCTATGCTGTACACGTTCCGAAGCTCCGTATACCCCCAGNTCAGTGCAATCGTTCAAGTGTTTAGATTTCTTTCTGACTACTCAGCAACATCAGTGCATTTCAAACCTTTATATTTTTTTCTGTTCTGAAAATACGATTATGACAAGGAAACGCACAGCCAAGACATCTGCTCATTCTTTAAAGAGTCAGAACTGTGAGATGTATCGAGTAATTAAGAGAAGGGTTTCCAGCTTTTGTTCTATACAAAGCCATACAAATATTATGCAAATACNAAGTTATTTTCTGCCCTCACAATGGTAATATCATCATGCTTTATAAGAAAATAAACCACTATTATATACTTTAAACCACTATCAATTTACTAACCTTTATTAATAGTAACCACAGAAGCGGTGATTCAACATGCTCAAAAACTTCTGGGAACTTTAAACATTACTTTTACTAAATCATTATTATATAAATCTGCCACATACACATTGTTTATGATGTAAAGCGATGTAGAGGGAATCCATCTTCCTATTATNTTTTTATATGTTATACATATGGATCGAGGCTTACGTACTAACGAACTTACAAGTGTAGCATTACGAGTGGGCAAAACCATGTTGAAATGCAGGGAAGGTAAATTCCATTAGTTGCAAACAGCATTAAGGTTGACAGATGATGTTTCCTGGCCCAAGTCTAATAACTGTGTAACAGTAACATGCTGGTCAGTATCTGTGTGCAAAATGCAAAAATGAAGTGTTCTCCCTGCATGCAAACACTGACATTCATTTTACCTGCCCTGCAATTCAACATGGTTTTACTCGTAACTTTACATTCATAGTTTCAATAGTACGTAAATCTGGTTCTGGTCCATTGTGAATTTGATGTTACCTGTGGTCATATTAAGAAACCTATTTACTTTTGTTTGTGTGTTTTGTTTTGTAGGAGGCTCTGATTATGGCTAGCATGGATCACCCCCACTTAGTCCGCTTACTAGGAGTCTGTCTAAGTCCCACAATTCAGCTGGTCACTCAGCTAATGCCTCACGGATGCCTNCTGGACTATGTACATGAACACAAAGATAATATTGGTTCTCAGCTCCTTCTCAATTGGTGTGTCCAGATAGCAAAGGTAAGACAAGTAATGAATAAAAACATAATACACAATCAGTGACATGATTGTTATATGTATAATTTGCTGTCAACGCCGTACTATATGGACATTTAGAAGTGGTG
>JABWIB010006541.1:10027-23353 GCA_016617825.1 Platyplectrum ornatum
AAAGGATATCTTTCAGCTAGTACACTGTAACGAACAGTTTGTTGTAAATCATGTTTGTGTATGGATTGGCATGCGCATCAGGATGCATCCGTTGCAGTTGATTCTGCAATCATGTCATAGAGTAAAATGTATGCAGTGTGTACCCAGCTTTATATACCTATGTAACAAAGTATATCAGACATCTATAACTAGAAGAGTACACTGCTAGTTACTTTCCTGAAATTAATGATAATTATACCTCTGATGATGTATTGATATTAAGTTAATTTTTGCAGAGCCTATGATAACTTACTAGCTGTGTAATGTATGTTGTGAATATATCATATGTAACTGGAGTATATACAATTAGATGCACATAAATGCACTGTTATAACTTTGAACAATGTCCTGCTTAGTCTGTGACTTTTGAACATCAATGTTGTATATTGATCTACTGTAAATAATATACATCTCATCAGATATAAGTACTGCTTTAAAAATGTAGTGGGACTTCTGGTTCATTGTATTGGCCTGTTACTGCTTGGTATCGCATGACGGCGCTACTTATGCAACAACATCANTGTAGGGAGTATAGAATCTCTCTCTTCAAAGGGCAAGCAGTGAAAGTTTTGGGATTTGTTTTACTATGCAATTATTCTAATGTCTGTATTGGCATTTCAGTATACTATTGCCATATAAATAATTTTACTTNTCTTTTCATTTCAGGTTTTAGAAAGATAAGTCTGGATGATCTCCGAAAAGCGTACATAGTTAAAGATGTTCAGCAATATATTCTTCATCGTTTAGACCAGGAAGAAGCATTAAGACAGCATCTAACAAAAGAAACCGCGGAAATGTTGAACCAACTGCACATTAAAAGCAGCGGTTGTTTTCTTTACCTGGAAAGGGTATTAGATGGTGTAGTAGAGAATTTCATTATGCTTCGAGAAATAAGAGATATCCCTGGAACGTTGAATGGTTTATATCTCTGGCTCTGTCAGAGACTATTTGTAAGAAAACAGTTTGCAAAGGTCCAACCAATTTTGAATGCTATTCTGGCAGCCTGCAGGCCCCTTACAACTATTGAACTGTTCCATGCAGTTTGGACCAAAAACATGACCTTAACAATGGAAGACTTTCAGCGAAAGCTGGATGTGTTATCGAAAGTCCTGGTCGATGGCTTGGGGAATACTAAAATCCTATTCCATTACAGCTTTGCTGAATGGCTGCTTGATGTAAAGCATTGTACTCAGAAATATCTGTGTAATGCCGCAGAGGGACATCGAATGCTGGCAATGAGTTACACCTGTCGAGCAAAAGAATTGACACCTGCCGAGATTCAGGAGTTTGGTTTACATCTAATACATTCAAACCTCCAGTTAACAAACTCCGAATTGGCTTTGTGGATGATCTGGAATGGAACGTGCGTTAAAGACTCCTTGTGTACAGTAATACCAAAGGAGCAAGAGGTGCTACAGTTACTAGTAAAGGCAGGAGCCCATGTAGACAGTGAAGATGATAGAACTTGTTGCATTGTACGTCAAGCCCTGGAAAGAGAAGATTCCATCCGCACACTTCTAGATAATGGAGCTTCTGTAAATCAGTGTGATTCAAATGGAAGAACTCTGTTGGCCAATGCTGCTTACAGTGGTAATCTTGATGTGGTCAACTTACTTGTTTCAAGAGGATCAAATCTTGAACTGGAAGATGCCAATGGGCAAACAGCACTTACTTTGGCTGCCCGCCAAGGACATGTAAAGGTAGTCAATTGTTTAATTGGATGTGGCACAAATATAAACCACTGTGATCATGATGGCTGGACGGCACTAAGATCTGCCGCATGGGGAGGGCACACTGAGGTTGTTTCCGCACTTTTATATGCTGGGGCCAAAGTAGATTGTGCAGATGCAGACAGTCGAACAGCGTTAAGAGCAGCAGCATGGGGTGGTCATGAAGATATCGTATTAAACTTGCTACAGCACGGAGCAGAAGTTAATAAAGCAGATAATGAAGGTAGAACTGCTCTGATAGCAGCAGCGTACATGGGCCATAGGGAAATTGTAGAACACCTTTTAAACCATGGTGCTGAAGTCAACCATGAAGATGTGGATGGGCGGACAGCTTTATCAGTAGCTGCACTTTGTGTTCCTGCAAGTAAGGGACATGCATCTGTAGTCAGTCTTCTGATCGAGCAAGGAGCAGAAGTAGATCACAGTGATAAAGATGGCATGACGCCCTTGCTTGTTGCTGCTTATGAAGGACATGTAGATGTTGTTGATCTGCTCCTTGAGGGTGGTGCTGATGTCGATCACACTGATAATAACGGTCGAACACCCCTTCTTGCTGCAGCTTCTATGGGTCATGCATCTGTTGTTAACACACTACTTTTCTGGGGAGCTGCTGTAGATAGCATTGATAGTGAAGGTCGCACTGTTCTTAGCATATCTTCAGCCCAAGGAAATGTTGAAGTGGTGAGGACACTTCTGGACAGAGGCCTAGATGAAAACCATAGAGATGATGCTGGATGGACGCCTCTACATATGGCTGCTTTTGAAGGCCACAGATTAATATGTGAAGCATTGATTGAACAAGGTGCTCGAACAAACGAAATTGATAATGATGGCCGAATTCCTCTGGTGCTGGCTGCTCAAGAAGGGCACTATGACTGTGTACAAATCCTTTTAGAAAATAAATCTTCTGTGGATCAAAAGGGNTACGATGGCCGGAATGCTTTGCGCGTTGCCTCTCTGGAAGGGCATAGAGACATTGTAGAGTTGCTTTTCAGCAATGGTGCAGACATCAATTCCAAAGATGCTGATGGACGACCCACACTTTATATATTATCACTGGAAAACCAGTTAACAATGGCTGAGTATTTTTTAGAGAATGGAGCAAATGTAGAAGCTAGTGATGCTGAAGGCAGAACAGCTCTCCATGTTTCCTGCTGGCAGGGGCATTTAGAGATGGTTCAGTCCCTCATATCCTTTAGGGCCGATGTCAACTCATCTGATAATGAAAAACGTTCTGCTTTACAGTCAGCTGCCTGGCAAGGACATGTAAAAGTTGTCCAACTTTTGATCGAGAATGGCGCCCTTGTTGACCATACGTGCAACCAAGGGGCTACCGCACTCTGTATTGCAGCCCAGGAAGGACACAGCGATGTTGTCCAAGTTTTGCTAGAACATGGTGCAGACCCAAATCATGCAGATCAGTTTGGAAGAACAGCTATGCGTGTTGCAGCTAAAAATGGACATTCTCAAATAATTAAACTTCTAGAAAAATATGGAGCCTCAACACTCAATGGGTGCAGCCCTTCCCCTGTTCACACGATGGAGCAAAAAGCCTTAAATCCCTTATCTACAAAAGTGCAGTCTTTAACAATCAAGTCTAATAGCTCATCTAGCACAGGTGGTGGAGATGTCTATCCCGCAATGCGTGGCTTATGCAATGGCCCATCCCATGCTTTTAGTTCTCCATCAGAATCTCCAGATTCTACTGTGGACAGACACAAATCATCCCTCTCAAACAATTCTCTCAAAAGTTCTAAAAATTCTTCAATTCGTACAACCTCCTCTACAGCAACTGCTCAAACTGTGCCTATAGATAGCTTCCATTGCCTTTCTTTTACAGAGCAAATTCAACAACATTCACTTCCACGCAGTAGAAGTAGACAGTCAATCGTATCGCCTTCTTCAACAACACGTTCTTTGGGACAAAACAATTCGCCCACAAGCGAATTTGAATGGAGCCAAGTTAAGCCTAGCTTAAAATCGACAAAAACAAGCAAAGGAGGCAAGGGAGAATCCTCAAACAAATCTAATTCTGTAACCAAGAAATCCAAGCAAAGCGGCTGTTCCCAATCGAAGGTTTTAGAATATGAAATGACTCAATTTGACAAAAGGGTACATGTTCCCAGTTCTGTGACTGGTGTGAATGTTCCATTAAAGCAAATCCCTGTAGACAGTGCAAAAATCCCAATTCCTTCAGTGCAGCAGGAAGTTGGTCGTTCTCAACAGCAATTTCTGATTCAACAACAAAGTGCTGAACAGAAAAAAAGAAATGGAATCATGACCAATCCAAATTATCACCTTCAAGGAAATCAGGTTTTTCTTGGTAGAGTTTCTGTGCCACGCGCAGTACAAGGCCGAGGACATCAGGAAGTTTTGGATGGATACCCTTCACCAGAAACNGAGTTAGGCCTTAAACAGTCCCTTAAGCTTCAAATTGAAGGAACTGATTCCAGCTTTAATTACAAAAAGGAAACGCCACTTTAATTGGTAAGACATGTTTGTTAGGCCTTTATTGGTCATTTATGGTAATTTTATTAAGTGCCGCTTCCAAATATTGCTGTTAACACATTTGAGTAAANCTCATTTAAGCAGTCCCCTATGCTCTTAGGAGCACTGCCAGCAAAAATGTTTTGCATGTTTATCATGCTTAAAACTTATCCCAACTGTGAATACAATAACATTGGCCACCCTTTTTATACAGACTTCCTAAAACACAGTATACTGTTAAATTCAGATGCTTTTTGTTAAGAAAAAGACTTTGAAGATCAAAGCAAGGGCTTATCTAGATGTATCTTTAGTTCTGAGTATTCAATTTAGTAAATAAAGTATTTAAAAGGTTCTTTAACCTGGACCTNTCATTTAGCAAAGTTGCAGTTGCAAAGCTGTAACAAGGAATGCCAGCAAGATCACTTAAAGAGGGGCACATAATATCACATCAGGTGATTGAGTCATGATCTGACAAGGTGGTAGTAGATGGCGATAGTATTTGACGATAAAGGCTTACAGCATAGTATTGTTTATATTGCCTCTATAAATAACAGTGCCATTTCTATAATATNTAGAAATGGCATATCTGTAGTATAGGCATAGCTAACACAGCAAACTGTATGCTACAGTATGAAATGTTTACTGTCCAGGTGGCTTTTATAGGATTTTTTCCAATGCTATTTTTCTTACTTGTTAGCCGTGATTCTTTTCGTTCTGACCACTTTGAATTACGTTGTGGCCTTCAGCCTGTACTTGAGGTTACTTATTGAATATACATATAGATGTAATCTGTTTTATTTAGCAGTTTTTGCTTGTGTTGTCCATCATGAATAATGGGGTTATGCTTTTGGATACGGGGTGCGTTATGAAATGTGAAACTGTGGCACTTGCTAGACTGTTACATTACCATGTTGTACCTTTTAAGTGGATTTATCTCTCTTTTACTGGCTGTCCCTCCATAATGCAATAACTGACACAAATTTGGTTTATGTATGTTATCAAAGATCCCAATAAAATCACTTTTCTTTATTTCACAGGTTGAAAAAGCACAAGGATATAAACATGCTACAAGAGAAGATGCAAAATTAGTGTTTATGGTGAACTTACCATCTGACATGAAAGTAACTTGAACATTGCTTTAATGTGCCTCTGCCGTAGGCCACTTTTGTTTTAAATTGTTGAAATTGTGCTTAAAGATGTATTGTGCACAAGAAACGCACTTTGTAACTGCACCTAAAAGCCCCTTCTCTTCCCATACAAAAAAATGCTACTACAGCTTTTCCTATGAATCTGAATCCTAATGAATATGCATGTCCTGCCATGAACTTGTTGAGTCCCCTGTGTGTCTCCGGTTCTGAAAGAAGACACACAGCTGTATTACTCTATTAGGACAGCTTCAGAAACATTACTCCTCCGTATTCTTACAAACTCCAAAATATCCAAACACTTTAAAGGCAAAACATGTTAAAAAAAGACATAGAGCTATTTTCCTGCAGTATTTACTTCCAAATTGTAATTCATAACCTATGTCATGCCTAGACATGTTCTGCACAGTAATCCCAGGAACACACACAATCCCTATCACCCTTTTTGCAGTGGAGTTGAATGTATTATGCTCAACTTTCCGTAAAAGCATATTTATCCACCACTGACTATTTCAGTGTTATGTATTTTTCTGGTGTATAAACGTTTTCAGTGCTTATTTAAATAAACGTGTAACCTGTTCTGTTGTCTTTGTCCAGTTAGAGAAAGAAATAAGTATGTAGATTACCTGTTTGTGTCAAAAGTGGAAATGTACAAACCTATGACTTAAAACAACTGGTTCTCTATATTTTGCTGTAGTTATGTTAATGGCATATTTATTTTCCATGCAACACAGTAGGGTAGTAAAAAAATAAAAAAATAAAAAGGCTCTGCCACGGAACTACAACATATATTATCAAAGCTCTGAATATCTTGTCCCTGTGGGACATTTACGGAAGTATAATAACAAGTTCTTAAATGATCGCCTTAAGAATGCTAACGGCCCATTATGTCCAGAAAGTATGGTTTGTTTGCTGTACTATTCAGCCTCCAATCTAAGTGCTTTTTTTTTGTATTGTAAATTCCGCAAAAGCAGCCTTTTTCTGAGCCTTATTTTTATTTGAACGTGTTTTCTTATAGGCAAAATGCACCTTGTGGCTTAAGCAAGTTGACATATTTTATATTATTTTATTTTTCACAGGTCAGTTTGTGAGCGTAGCTAAAAGCGGGTTCCTTTTTTTTTTTAATAGGTTCTTGAAAACATAATGGAGACAGTCCTATTGTCTTATCAGCCTTGTATGAGCTTTATTCATTATTGGTTTGTATGGCACCACAATACTCCTGAAACAGACAGATCAGGGTAGACAAAATGTGAAACAAAAAGGTAGATTGCACAAAAAGAGAGCTTACAATGTAGAGGAAACCAGTGGCTATATGTGGTGTGCTTGATGCCATTCTTATGGACCTTGGTGCATTGCAACATTGCTGCCTTTATTCTTTTTAGATTGTGTACTGGTTAAAAAAATAAAATAAAAGATCGGTTTGATCGATTTATTTTGCTAATCTATATGAAGTACAGAGCTCTTTTGTGTTTAATAAGTTCCCCCCCCCCATTTCTCAAGAACTTCCTATAACCGATAAAACCACTAATCTTATTTAAATAATCCATAAAAAATGCATTGACGGGATAGAGTGAATAAACTAGCAGCTCTGTGAATGATGGCAATTGTTTTATGTTATTGATGTTTTTTCCCTACCGTTTTACTCTCGGCAATATTTCAGTTGATTTGTAAAATATTTACGAACCATTTACTCTGCTATGCAAATGTATTTTGCTCCATCCTTCATGGAATCTGTTTCATCTTACATTTCTTTTTTTAATGTAAATATCCTATGTAAATTGAATGACACATTGTAAATGAATTTTTATTTTATTCCTTGTATAATATTCAGCAAAGAGCTCCTCCTATGTATAAAAGTGCATAATAAATATATTTGCTTTTCATCAGGGGTCTCTCTACTTTTCTTTTTAAAAGCTTAAGCTAAACCTTGAACTGGGTGCTGCGCGTGGTTTCATAATTCATCAATAATTCCATGAATGGCATGCTACATTTATATTTAATGTGTCCATTTGCTTCTAGAAAGGCCTCCTTATGCAAATGTTATAATATTTGATGATTTTATGATTGTAACTACAACCACTGAACGTGAACGTGGTTTTTTGTTTTTTTTTTTTTACTTTATGCTTGTTTTACTTTATGCTTATTTTATGCTGAAGTGTTCAGGGAATAGTGAATTTCTAAGATGTAAAGTACATTATTATGTGAAAAACACCTGCTCAAAGGTGTTCTAAGCAGTGCCTGACATACTGGAACTGATGTGGCTGTAGCGGGGACACATTGGAAGGAGGCTGTAGTAAGAATGCCTGGAGAGGGGCCGTAAGGAGCTTAATAGGAATGATATTAGGGGTTATAGATTTAGAAAGATCTGAAATATTCCGAAACTGAATGGTTGTATAGCACTGAGGTGGCAGTCATAGCCAGATGAAAGCTTCATGGAGACATAGGCAAGATACCAGTTTAACACCAGCCCCCATAGCTCCATATAAAACCCATATTGATTCCGCTTAGTTCTATATACCCTTCCCCCCCACCTCAAAACCTCCATATAAACCCNTAGTACTACTACCAATCCTGACTGCCAGGATTCTCTGTCACCAATTATATGTGATCTGGAGGATAGTAAGATGCTGGAAAACAATAGAACTTTTAATGTTTTCCAGCAAGCCTAGAATGGCGAGGTTGGATTTTGGCCCTTAGACCTAGACACCCACTTTGAATGCTTAAGGGGTAGTCACTGGTGGCAGTGACTACCACATGCATTGCAGTTAATACATATTACAGTCCAGACAATGGAGCATATTTATAAATTTGTGCTACTTTTTTTTATATCCCTCAATTCTACGCTGTTAAAATGAATCAGAGCTGTAAAAAAATAGTTGGGTTTATGCAAACACCACAGCAAGAATTAAGAATGCAGCAAAACTGGATTTTCCTTGCACTGCTCAAGTAGATAGTCATAGGTTATTGTTACAACATCTTAAATGATGCATCATAAAACATGAATTAATCTTGTGGTGGCCCATTTTTGTATGTTACCTNAATACTTAAATGGTTACATAAGGGGTTGTTTTTTTTTGTCCTCTTAAACACGTTTGTCTAATGAGTTTTACCTCCTCCACAACATGATTGCTTATATCCTTGATATTATTTATTGTTTTAATACACACACACACACACATTCTTAGTTCAGAGTTAATATAAAAATGTGTGGAGAGATATATAGAACATTTTAAGATGCTGTGAGGAGTTCTACCAGGATCTCTCTTTCCTGAATGACTATGGAAGGTNATTTTTGTTGCCAATGGGTCACAAACATCTGTATGAAATGAACAACTAGGTTCTGTTGAAACTTGATTAAATCATCTAATTTGCAGAATCAAATTTTGCAAAATAATGAAACTAAGTAACAACACACTTTTTGGTTCTTAGATGGGTTAATGCTGATTCTTAATTGTTGTTTCTTGCTCTTAACAGTTCAGAAAATGGTATTTATCCCCTCAAACTTTGTTTTTGTGAATATTATATGCTTTGAAATTTAAGTATTTCATGGCAGATTTGCACTTTTTCACACAATGGACCAAATTCAGACTAGGCACTATTGACTAACTCACAACTTACTCAGCAGTGGCCAAAACCATGTTGAATTGCAGGGAGGTAAAATACATGAGAGTGTTTGCATTTATATGATTTTTGTATATGTAAACTTAGTGGACNCCAACCAACACTGTGTATTGATAAGTCTCTAGATATCCATTTTGTTTACTCTTGGTTTGATAAACTGGCCACAGACATAACAAAATTTACCTACAGGATGTTTGCAGCCTCTTGATACAATCTCTGAGAAACAGTTTATGTGGCAACTGTAGGTAAACTGAACTGGTGGTTCCCAATGTCTATACTAAAGGTAGTTTACGCTCAGCTCCCATTGACTAGCTGACAATGGAATGAGTAGGTAAAGTAATTGTTATTGGGCTCTCCGCTGAAAGAGTTGCAACCAGAGTCAAATATCAGAAATGTCTTGCAAACAGAAAATCACAAAAATTTATAGAGAATAATTGCCATTTAAAATACTTGTGGAGTATAAGGAAAATTAATTATGAAAATACTTTTATCACAAGAAAAAAGAATTTGACTTCTGTTTGACTAATCACTGCACCGTAGGCAGGAATAGTGTGTTGAGGGGGCTGTGGTTTTACCTTTCAAGCAGATATGCATTGAAATTAAGTCTGGGAACTTTTACCCCAATCAGCTCACATCATTAAGTTAGCACTGCTTAGGAGACGTGTCAGCAAGATGTGAAGGCGGAAAC
The DNA here is from genome assembly GCA_016617825.1 of Platyplectrum ornatum. Taxonomy (NCBI): domain Eukaryota; kingdom Metazoa; phylum Chordata; class Amphibia; order Anura; family Limnodynastidae; genus Platyplectrum; species Platyplectrum ornatum. The sequence goes on from JABWIB010006541.1 coordinate 19,738, forward strand.
CTGCAAAAGAAAGAAGAATCCAATCCAGCCACAAAAAGAAAGCTGCTCAACTTCCATATACAAATGGTAATGGTGCACCTGCATCTAATCTCTATTGGTTAGCAGATCAATGATAGGTAAGTTTTTTGTCCCTTAGGTAGGGGTCAGCATACCATGATGGTTACAATGTCTCTGAAATAGAAACGCAATAAGTTAACAAAACATATGTCTTACATTGCATAGATCAGGGGTTCTCAAACTATTTTGCTCTGGGACCCCATCTGCCAAAAACATTTTTTACACGACCCCAGGCAAGTTACCATCTATATATTTTCACCCAGACATTTTAAACAGTGCTAAGTGTATGTTTTATACCAAGCTATATAGCTTCATGAGGTTAATTTGGGGGTTACAAAAGGTTTAAAGGTCCCCTTTAACTCTTTGGTCATGACATTATTTGTGCATCATGACAACTGGCAATCCTATGTGAGAAATTAATGTGGAGATGGAAGTGCTTCAGTGAAGCAGTCTAGGTGGCCGTGGGCCACCAATCCCCAACTACACGTGTATCACAGTGTATCAAAATATATCACAGTGGCGCCAGTGGATCCCATAGCTCTTGGCCTGCAACTGGGAGATGGTCTCTCTGAGGAAGTTGCGACCCCATGCATATGAGAACCATGGGTATAGATCAATGGTTCCCAGACTGTGTGCCTAGGCTCCCNGGGGTGCCACGATGCTCTCATTGGGGTGCCACGAAATGTCTTTTCCGACATGGTGGCATGTTGCAAGTGTTTCTTAGAAGCGCAATTTTACTTCTTCTATAGGAGCAACACAAGATTTTATGTCATTCTAAAGTATTTCTGTCTTTACCTAAATAGTCATTACACTATTTTACTCATGAACTTAAAACATGGGAAATTATCTTGTCTTAGGCGTGCCTTGAAAAATTATGGAGACCCTAAGGGTGCCTCGAACTCGAAAGTTTGGGAACCACTGGTATAGATGATATTATACCTGTGAACCAATTTTCATCACTCTCTTATAATCACTGGCCACAGTATTGATATTGCAATGTTGCGATCTTAAGCAATGACCCAAAAAGAGGCCCATGCAATGAAGTCCTTTGTTCTATGTGTAACCACGCTATACTTTTGGTTCAGGTGCTTTAATAATCTTTATTTATTAACTAATTAACTTAAAAGTACTGTCCTAGACACGTACATGTGCAGGACTCATTTTAACCATATTCACTGCTGTTCGAATTTGTAATACCAATGCTTCTAAGTAATACAATGAACACTGTTAAGGACTAGTATGATATTTTAATGTGGCTGACTTTGTTTTTATAAGTTTTAGCTTTCATTAATTCCGGAATCTGAAGCACTTATTCTTAAAGTAAGTGAGTAGGTTGTGAATAAAAATGTGCATACAATAATCTTTTTATTCTAATGGAAGTGAACCGCAATGAAGACAATAACTGTATTCTGATGTCTGCTACCTCTTCTCTGCTGTGCTTGCAGGAATACTTGTGAAGACTGAAAGGCCCTGAAAAACATGCTGTTGTTTGTCCTAATTAGCACCATGAACATTTTGTGACTCGCAAAAGCAGATTAGAAAAGCTGTACAATGATGGCCAATATGTTCATGTTCCTGCCAAATAATTTATGTTAATAATGCTCCCTGATTATATCAATCATGAGAGATTTTTGTATATGTATGAGAAACAGTTGCCATTATTTGTAGCAGGAAATTATGAAGATAGCGACAATTCCTGGATCCCTGCAGTCTTCCCTTAAACCTTCCTTTTCCGGAGGAAAAGGGGAGGATGTATGGATAAACCACTAGGATAGTGTTAAACTAGAAAAATTGTAATAAAAAATAAAAAAATGTAAGTAAACTTGCCTTATGGATGGTGTGTGGGATTACCGCAGACCCCAGCATCTGCTGTATGTGCAGTACATTGATATACCGCAGATACTGGGCATGGGCCGGGACACGGCGGACCAATGATGTCTGTGGTAATCCCATCGAGGGATCTCGTCGGACAGGTAAGTTTTTGTAAATGCTGGAAGCGGTGTTGTCAGACTGGAAAACTGTATTCAAAATGGTTTTGCCCCTGTAATTTTATACCTAATTCAGGATTGCCAATTCTCCCATAATTTCTGTTGTCCATTGCTCCCGGAATCCTAGCAGAGCATGACGATCAGATTGTATGAAATCCGTGCCGCCCTCCACACCAAAGATCCCTGGGGAGTGGCAGGGAAACCTGGATCTGGTCCATTTTTACTAATTTAAGGACACACTTAAAATATAATACTGTTACATTTGCACACATATTGCTTACACAAATATATAATATATAACTTCACTACGGGAACTGTCAATAACAAACATTGTTAATGGATACTCAACAAATGGACCAATTATAGCTCTAGTTTCATCCTTTGTTTACTGATTATAATTTAATGTATTTATCATATGAATATGAAAAATGATCTGCTAAGCAACAATATGTTTTTCGTGCTGTATTTCCTTTCTAGTAGGTGGTGAACAATAAAAAGAACTATATCTCTTAAAACGACCATTCTAAACAGTAATACAGCTCAATGTCCTCAGAAAATCCAAGAGATACATTCAACAAAAAGAAAGACTTTCTATAAAATCGATGATAGGTAAGTTTTTTGTCCCTTAGGTAGGGATCAGCATAGCGCTAGGGTTATGCCTCTGAAATAGATACGCAATAAGTTATCCAGAACAAAACATATGTCTTACATTGCATAGATGATATTATACCTGTGAACCAATTTTCATCAGTCTCTTATAATCACTGGCCACAGTATTGATATTGCAATGTTGCGATCACTGAACTACACTGACTTGATCAATGGAATCATTATGTGCTATTATGGGATGTATTGAATACATTTCTGGTTATCCATCCAGAAGTAGAAGAGAACTCTCTTTGCAAATAAATAGTAGATTCCTTGAGGCTCATACGCTGGCTGGAAAATACGTATCAATTAATGGTATTCCCTATGTGAGGTCAAACACATATTTCAAGGACATCATGGAGAAATATGACAAATAGGGGCAGATTCAATCCCCTTTGCGCCTAGTTTTTCTGCCTTACGCTATTTGCGTAAGGCAGGAAAACTCANGTTTTTTCATTCGCGGTTTTTTCATTCGAGTTGAGCCGCGTATAAAAAGACGCAAGCTTTCAGTCCTGTAATAGACGGGAAAAAGACGCACTTCGCGTTTTTTCCCGTCTTCACGCGGGATTGAATCGGCCCCTTAGTTATAACACAAAGTTTTACCACAAGTTCTCTTTAAAATGTATAAAAAGAAATAAATTATATATAATCTGAAAATTGTATAATGCTTATAGTATTGTAAATACAACTATGTATAATGCTAAACTGGTAAAGAAAGGCCTACTAATCCCTACCAATATTGTATTTTGAGGCGAATGAAAGCCTAGTGGAAGTAATGAAGCATGCATAAAAAAGCAATCTAAGTGTAAATGAGGATTGGAGAAGATAAATGAAATTGTTTCTACAGTGTAATCTGCAGTAACATTTGAAATAGTTCTCCGATTCTCTCCTTGCATATATAATAAAGCCACAATGATGTAGGT
>JABWIB010006542.1:15327-26341 GCA_016617825.1 Platyplectrum ornatum
CATTGTCTCCCCCGTTCCGTAGTGGTAGCTACATAATGTGGTTTACCACATTATTAGAGCCGCAAGGACTTGCAGTGCTCTGGATCAGGTGCATTATGAGGAGGATTAAGAACACTTTTATAGAACATTTTTTTGATACCAAGAATGGGACAGTCACCCAAAAACAAGACAATTGAGAGGTATGCGAGTCATTTAGTTGTATATTAAATGCAGCCACATGCATTTAAACAGATGCAGCCATAGACGTCAGAACAGGTGGAGAGATATGTGAAGGCGTGCACTCCCTGCTCCCCCTCCGGAGCGCACAGGTTGTGTAAGTGCCAGTAAAAGCACTTCAGCAAGGGGCACAGTGAAGCTGCTAGGGGGGACCCTAAGGAGAGGCGGGGTGGGGCACCCTGAAGAGGGAGGGAAGGGGTCTAGCCCTGCCAAAGTAAAACGTTCTGATGCTCCTAGATGCAGCCATACATACATAGATGCAAATGCATTTTCTCACTATAAAATGGATATTAGTTGTGAGCACCTAGATTGTGTTAGACTAGGTTGTAAAGAACATAATGTGATCGATGCAAGTCTAAAACAAAAAAATAGCATTAAAGTTTTAACAGGTACTCAAATTATTTCAGCTTGTCCAACATCTCATGTCTTTGAGATAATGCAAGCTTATGGGAATCGTACTATTAACAATACAACATAGTAATGTTCAATCCCATTCAAGCAGTGCAGACAGTTATTTGTGTGAATCAAAAAAGAATATAAATCTCCCAGATTCCAAACTGGATCAATGTGGCATATTTTTAGTTTGTTAGAAAAACGAGCCCATTTTTTTCCCTATTGTTTGTAGCGCAAATTGATATCTAGAGAATGAGAAAAGACTGCATTGCTCTGTCCAGAAAAGTAATGCTGTGTAAATGAAATTAAGATGTGTGTGCACTGCTTCAGAGATGCTGCATCGTCAAGTCCAAGGTATATTCCTCTGAGCCCTTTCTCATTATATCATCACACTCATTGAAAGACGATATGCCCAGGGCAGAGGTTAAAGCTTTTCAATCACTCTGATCNCACAGGGAAATTCAGCTACTATTGATTCCTGTGTTGTAGTCATTGCCCTGACTGGGTCAGAGAAGAGACCTATACTATTGTTTAGTAAATACAGCATTCTGTTCACTACATCAATTACCGTGACCTCAGGGGGGCTCAGAGCCTTTTTGCAGCCTATTTGCAGAGACAGCTGTCATACTAATGAATCCATTGTGACATTGTAATTAAACCATTTCATAAATGTAGCTATTCTCACTAACGTGTAAGCATAGATAATGGGTAACAAGTAAAGTGTGCAATTGTACAAATGCGATGCATGTAATTGGCAGGTAAATGTCAGTTAGTTTATTTATTAATTACTTATTTAAATCAAAAGAATGTTCCCTCACTACATCCTCGCAGTGAGCCTGGTTACACCGGCCACAGGATTTCCAAAAATGTATTTTGCCTGAAAGGTCCCACGATGGTCTGCGGGATTACCACAGACATTGTTGCTTCTCGCAGGTTTTCTAAGCCCCAGCGCATGCACAGTAAGTCAATTCTGGGACTTATTCTGGGACTGATTTTAAGTCCCAGATTGAATGCCACAGAGCTCAAGCATCTCAATAATCAGAAAATACCAAGTAATATAGACAGTTCAACTAATACCACGTTCAGATTACATCCCTGCAAATCCCTGGGGTCTTCAAAGTGTGAACGGGGTATAAAGTAGATGACAAGGGATCAGTATCCAGGGAGCTTGAAACAAGAGATAGGAGCTGACACAAACTCCAGGCAAACCATTGCATAATAGGAGATGAAGTGGAGGTGGGATATGGAGTACCTTCCTAGGAAAATGAAAATTCATTTTAGATATAACTATATGCAATGATTTCCTATTTGAAAACTTTTGAACTATGTTTGACTTTTGACTAAGGGTGCAACCAAATTACCTTTTCCAGGATTAAGTGAGACACAGTTAAATGTTCTTCACATATACAGTCAAATTCATGTTAAATGGATATATTTACAGGAAGATGGGATTTTTTTCTTTCTGTTTGTATAATAATCTTATTAAGACAACTTGCAATAAAGTGTTTCAAACTACAAGCAGTCTTTATATTTTATTTATATAAATTCCTTATCAAGTTCTTTTAAGTATGCAATGCTGAGGTACCAGCTGTTTTTTTTTTATAACATTTCTGGGTATTATTAAAATCCTTTGTCATTTAGCTGGGTCTTAAGCCAGGAAATTCCCAGGTCAACATTGGCAATGTAAACGGTTTGTGCTGTGTGTCCCCGCAAATCCCTGGGGTATTATAGACTATATCTTCCTGTAGGCTCTTTTTACTCTTTTTGTTACCTTTGATGCTTATGATATATAAAGATAAGGTAGAAAGCACAATAAATCTATGAAATTACCTTTCTATTGGAAAAATTCACAAAAACCAATATCCAATAATATTACCACTCTACTGCAATATAAGTATTCAATAAATTGAGAATGGAACTACCACGCTTGACTTTTCCTGAATGTATGTCTCTTATAAGAAAGAGGTAATTACTAGAAACCTATTACAGTACTACTAAAACGCNAGCTAATAAGCTAATAATCCAAAACTCAACTTACATCATTTCCATGACTTTTTTATGACGTTTTCAGTAGNGGCACAGGTTTGCTTCTCAAAAGCTTCTCAAAAGCCTATAGATAGTGAGATAAAACACTATAATTGTGAAAAAAAGAAGAATGCACAGTCTAAAGTTGGCCATACACGATGCAATAAATCGTTCCATCCGTATAATTTTTCAAAAATCAGCCGTTAAATCATTTAGTGTATGGGAACGTTTTTTCAAACGGCCGATATCATTCAAAACATGGTTTCAAACTGTTTTTTGATCTATCGGTCTGCATAATTATTTGATTGTTGAAAAATCGTTTAAAACTGTTTGGTTTTCATCCAATCTTCAGCTTGGATGATTTATTGCAAAATATATGGCCAGCTTTAGGGTTAGATTTACTGAACTGCGTAAAAGTAGAGATGGTGCCCATAGCAACCAATGATATTCACTTTCATATCACATACTAGAGAATGTCATCTTAACTCTAAGTAGTTGTTATGGCAAACATCTCCACTTTTGCTTTTCCTGCAGTTTAGTAAATCTTGCCCTTTGTATATGTTTGCCTACAGAACATGCTAGAATGTTTGTACTTTCTCATAGTACAATATCAGCTACACACTATACTAAACACTGTGGCCTAAATTNACTAAGCGGGGAGATTGCAGGGGAATTGAAANGTGGGGATGTTGCGCATAGCAACCAATGAGAATCCGGCTCTCAGTCTCATTTTACATACTGGAGAATGTGAGCTTGAATCTGATTGGTTGCTATGGGCAACATCCCCACTCAATTCCCCTGGAATCTCTTCGCTTATTGGATTTAGGCCTTTGAGTCAATGAATTGAGTCAATGAACTTATAATTGCCTGATTACATACCTCCCAACTTATAGGGTCCGGAGCGCGGGACACATAAGCCCCACCCCCGGACCGGGCAACTTCACCCCGGACCGACCGGTCCAACCCCGCGCCCGGCACACCCTGTTCTGCCCTGACACGCCCCGGCTCTGCCTCCTTCCCGTCCAAGCCCCGTCCCTTTTTGGTAACGCGGCTTGCGACTAATGTACTTTACAAATTAGCAGGACAAACTGAGAGGCGGGAGGGACAGCGGGACTGTCCCCCAAAAGCGGTTGACCGTTGGGAGGTATTTGATAGGTAGGTAGGGGCTGATCCAGAGTTTAGGGATAATGGCAATACAGGTGTAGACTTAGGTAAAAACAAACATTTGAACTCCAGTGGTGGCAAGTATAAACTGTGAAAACAGAATTAGAGATGAAACATAAAATTTCATAGCTTACCTCTAATTTACTAATTAATAATAATAAAAATATGCAGTTTATAATTCTGTGTGCAAAAGAAACTCAACATTCAAAAAAATTTTCATGCACCCCTAATATTGCAGCATGGTTTTGCTCAGGTCTACACTTGCACCTAAAAAAAGGTGTAAGTGCAACTCTGGATCAGCCCCCTAGACTTAATTCAATGTGGCAGGATGGGAAGTTGACAGATTTTGGGGAAATCTATATGCAATTTAACAATTCTATCTTTTTACATATTTACTTCTGTTATTACATGATTGGAGACAGGATGCGCCCCCAAGTGGGGTTTTAGCATTAACATTTACAGTATAGGTGGGAGTTCAAGCAGCAAATCAATGTACACTTCTAATCCATTGTCATTTTACATTAGAATGAGTTTGGGAATGACACATTGTATATAGTGTGCCATACACAGAACCCAATTATATATACATACATATACACAATGCTTTCTATAATTAAGAGCAAATATGGATGCTGATCTATCATCTATGTGTATGTTAGTATGTAAAAAAGATACAGAATGTGATGAAGTACAATGCCTGGTTAACAGCTGTCAATGCTTTTTCTAAGGCTTGATTATATTACATTCTTCAACACTGTGTGCTCTTGACCTTCCAAAAGAATGTCTTCAGGTCCTCAAGCCATCCTTTTATCCTTTATCTCCAACTTGCAATGAATGACATTTGCTATGCCTGAAAATAAAACACAATGGCTGGAATCAAAAGCATGCTGACATAATATGAACTACATGTAACACTTCACAGCGACACGTCACTCTGCTGTATATTGTATTCTTTTATTCCAGACCATCAGTATATATGATAAAATGTTTATCAGAACAAAACAATTATCAGTACAGAATGCTAAGCTATGAAGGTGTTAATATAGCCTAGTAATGATAGGATGTTTAGCCTTCAGACTTCATTTTATGTTACCATTTTCTAACCACATACCATAGTACACATCAGAGCTCGAACTGATTTCAATGAAAATTCATAAACCTCCATTCACTGTTACACATATTGTAACCAAGCATTCAAACTATAATAAGTGTTTGGAATNTGCACACCCCCTTTCATTTACACACACAATAAAGCTGAGACGAGACCAAGGTATAAAATTAAAGGGGATTTGTTTATTGAAGTTAATTTGTATTGAATTTGGAGTTAAATTATATTGGGTAAAATTTTATTACATTTCTCTAAATTGATGGGGGCCACAGAAATGCTAGCAAAGTTAAGCAGTAAATTGTGGAGAGATAACCGAGCACACCACGCTCGAACAAATCCACGAATAGCCTCAGCACTATGCCCAGTGATGACATGAATAAACCGCAGAACCCGCCCATCCTTACATGGCTCTACCTACACAGACATGGGCCTAAATTCACTTAGCGGGGAGTTTACTGTGGAATTGAAAAGGGATGTTGCCCACTTTTCAATTTCCCTGCAAACTCCCCACTTAGTGAATTTAGGCCANGGTATTTACTCACTGGACCACCACTAGACATGGCTTTGGCATGGCTTAAGCACTGTTAACTTGCTTCAGCTTTCCGCTACACAAAACAAGAAACCAACAAAGGCAAACCAACAAAAACACAAGACATAACCTAAGAGGGAAGGCGGGCAAACTCAAAAGAAGACTGAAGGTTCTCTCCAGCCTTCCAAGAGGAAATGACGCCAAAGGAGGAGGGAAAGCCATCCCCCTCCTTCCAACACAACGGAATGGGCAGGTAAGCTGCACCATTTACAAACACACAGCCCGGGGGTTTAATGTCCCTCTGGCTTAGTTTCCCCTCACTCTTAATATGCCCTGCCCTGGTCTGACAAGAGTCTGCCCTTGTGTGGTCTTTACATCCCCTCCACTCTTTCTGTAAGCCATGGAATGCTATTTCCCGCTCATATTATAACAGTTGGGTGATAAGCCATAGTATTGTTAGTATTGTATTCCACTTTTCTCTTTGAATATGACTAATAGTACTCCATGAGATATATTTAGCCTTAACATAAGACTAAACCAGTAGTAAAAGGGTGCTTTTTATATACTGAATATTGTAGCATTAAAATGACAGGTGATTACTTAACAAGGCAATGATCATTTCAGATAATCTGTAACAGAGACAAAGATTGCAAATTGGGACAAATTAATCTTTGTCCATAATTGACTGTATTCCTTAAGTCTATCCCTAATTGACTATTTTCCTAAAATAACTCCACTTATGTTAAATGCAACTTCTTTTATCATCAATTAAATGGGATACAACTTATACAATAAGTTATGTATACCCAGGTAAATTACTACTGTAAATCAGTAATTTATATTAATACGTATATTTGTAAAAAGGACAACATAGATGCTGAGGTTAAAAATAGTTAATTAAGTTCAACCTATATTGGATGTATTGCAATCCTAATTTTATATGTGAAGTTGATCCAGATTAAATATACAAGAGCTCCCTTCTGACTAAGGTAATATTTTACTTACCAGTCGTAACCCTGGATACCCTTTTCCTCTAACAATTTGTCTAACCCAGAAGTTAAGAAATATAGTTATGTAACTGACATAGAAATTACGGATACTGAATTGTTTTAAAGGAAATTTTATAAATGGGGAGTTATTACTCATTAACAATCCTACTCCAAAAATAAGCTACAGTTTAAATAAGACTTTAGACTTTAGAACCACCTGATCTANAGTTTTGTGTGGCCGCTCGCCACTCGCTGTGGTGCACTCTGGTCGATCACGCACCTCTGAATAGCACACATTCTTCTGTTGGCATGCTGTTGGAGCATTAGTTAAAATAAAATAAATTAAAATGAAATTAAAAAGTGAAATAAACTCAAAAACTATTTTTAAACAATATTTAAAAAAACTGTATTTAAAATAAAACATTTCTTTTGTTTTACACTTTATGTAAGTCCTTACAATTGCGATATGTTGCACAAGCGGAGGGTGAATGCAGCATATTTAAGAAACTCCACTTCTATCATTTAAATATGCGATCCTGCAGACAGATGCGCAGGACAACAACTGCCTCCAGCCTTGATATATACTATTAATGGGCGGGACTTGACATCAAGTCCCGCCCATCAATAGTAAAGTTATACTTTTCCAATTAGGGACAAGGTTTTGTGCATGATTTTCCATAATTTCCAGTTGATTTGTAGGGACTTTTCCGTTAGTGCTGAATGTCATGAAAAACCCATGTTTTGGATGTGGTCCACACTTGTCCATGCCATGACATGGTCCATGAGATATTTTCACCCTTTCTGGCAGACTCTCAAATAACCCCAACAACTGGGTTTGCAAATACAGTGGAAGTAAGGTGGCTAAACAAATGTGTACATCTGTATGAATTGGTTCCTAGTCATGTATAACCCCTTGTTCATTTGATAGAATTCTAAATATTTACAAATGAATGCAGTCCAGATATTTTTTTTATGTGTTGAATAAGCCTTGTGTCTCCTGCACTCCTTCCTGCTCAGCATTAAGATAGGCCATTCCCATAGATTATAAACCCACACATAAATTTAGTATATACAACTGGGAAAAATTAATGACCCAATTATCTTTACTCACAACGACAAAAGCCTAATACTCCATGGTTCTCTTACTTGCTTGCAGCCGCCTTTTCCACACATTACACAATGACTTACAATGTACATTAATGAGTGCTAATTGGACTGTACTGTACAAGCAATGTCAAGTTTGGCACCACTTATAAAATGTGGCCGGATGTCTTCACTGGAAAGTTGGTTGGCTGTACATTAATAATTAGTGCTATCTAAATGTTTAGGTTTCTGTGTCATAATATTTACATTTCAGTTAAGATATTACATAAAAATCTAGAGAGCCTATTTAGTAACGAAAGCATGTCATTTGTCTTAGGCACTATTCCAAGGATACATGAATAATAAGTCAAAAGACAATTTTACCACTGGCATGATTTAATACTTTAGCGTATCGTCAGTTTCAGGAATTAAGCCTTAGTAATTTAATGTACATATGGAAGGAGTTATTAAAACCGTTATATGGTTACAGTAGCTATGGATGCTGAAACCCATATTTTGGTATGGGTTTTGGTTCTGTTCTGTCTGGTTTTGGGAAAATATTGTGGTTTTGAATCTGTATTTTTTAAATTGCAATGGAAGCATGTGTAGCAGCCTCATCCTCACCAAATTGGCCCGAGATAGTGTTCTACTTTAAAACAGTAATACCCCGTTCACATTACCTCAAATTAACTTTTTTGATGAAAAGCTGACTACAGTGAAAAAGCCGGCTTCTAAACTCAGTGCGGCTACTGAAAGCTGGTGTTCAGAGCCTGCTTTTTAGAAGGAGTTTTGCTCTCATATCTGGCTTTTTCAATCAGTGTGAACACTACAAGCTGGCTTTCCTCTCCAGTTGTGTTTGTGCAGCACTGATCACACAGTCAGCTGTTTCCAGCACAATGCTGCCTGTCTCTCCCTTCTCCCCCTCCCCTCATGTAAACAAGTAATCACAGCCAATTACAGCACATTTTCCGAGTAATGATGTGTACTGGTAGAAAAAAAGCAGGATTCAATGTGAACAGTGCAGACACTGCTTTTTTTATTTTTTTTACAAAAAAAGCTGTCTTTTTCAGCTAATCTTAACTGTCCTTCTTTCACAGCCCCTCCAATTTCCCCAGCTCTACACCCTGGCTCTTAAGCCAGCTTTTACAAGGCTGGTAATGTGAATGGGGTATAATTAATAATTTGATGAAGAAATGTTGTGTGCAGTCTAATGTACACTGTATACAGTATCACCTTCTCCAACCACACAAAATAAATGCGACACAATAGATATTTGACACCTGACAACCCTAACATTTATAATAATGGAGGGTTTTGATTGAGAAAAATGTTCATATAACACACAATTGCAAAGCACACCAAAAACAGAATAATGATATGCCTTGTACAATTTATTGTACTCTGCACACAACTACCACCTCCATAAACACAAAATAAATGAGCAGTGTGCAAGCACTATTAGTGTTGCAGGCAGCACAGTTCTGCTGTTTTACAACTTAAGATAAAAGATTAAGATAAAAATAAAAAAAGATTAAAAGACCTAATAATGGCTGTTGATTTATACAGGAGAAGGTCATTACTATCCACAAAACTAGAAGGTCATTACTGTCCACAAAACTAGTTAGCAACTATTTTCATCATCTCTCTAATCTGAAATCACATAGGAGTNCCTTATAAAGGCTCCAAATGATGCATAAACTGCTCTCTTGAGCTCTCCAAACTGAAAGTGCTGCCAGAACAGTGGCTTATGTTATGCATACCTCCCAATATGTAGGTGGCCGATAGCGGGACGAATTAAGCCCTGCCCCTGGTCTAAGTCCCGTCCCCAATCCACCCAAATCATGCCCCCAGTCTGCTAAGCTATGCCACTTTTCCCACCACGGCTGAGGCAAATTTTAGCTTAAAGTTGGTATCGGGATAAACTGGAGGAGGTANGGACAGTGGGACAGTCATCCAAAAGCGGGACTGTCTCGCTAAATTGGGAGGTATAGCTTATGGAAAATCCATAACCATCCTATGGAACCCAGGAATGTGTGTACTGATAACACACACGGAGGCAGGGAAGAAATGCGTACAATAAGGGCTGGCTAATAGTACAGTAAGGACTAGCCCTCTNCAGGTTTCTGCACCACCCTACTTTCAAGCAAGAATGGTGCAGAAAAATACTAAAAAATACTCGTCTCAGGAGTCCATCTCCTAACTATTCTCCTCACATCCTGGTCACCAACTGCCTNCTTTATATAACCCCTCCACGTGCCACACTTTCCCCCTCTCTGCCTAAACACTTCTTTCTCCTCAGTTGCCCCCTCACTTTACTTCACTCCCATGAACACCATCTACAACAAAATGCAGGGGCATACCGCAGGGGTGCTACAGACACATAGGCCTAGATTGACTATGCAGTGTGATTGAAAAGTGAGGATGTTGCCCATAGCAACCAATCAGATTTAGATTGCATTATCCAGTATGTAAAATGAAACCGAGAGATTGAATCTGATTGGTTGCTATGGGCAACATCCCCACATTTCAATCTCCCTGCACTCTTCCTGCTTACTAAATTTAGGCAATGGTCACCAACAGCCTTCATATATGAAACCTTTACATTTATTAGCAGCTCTCTATTTTGGATAATGATCCCATGTTCGGGGGATGAGGGTTCTGAAACTTCATTGGGTCTATAGTTGTAGACCCAGATTCACGTGTCTTCATATTTCAGCACACACTATATTTAATGATAATAATAATAATAATTAGTATATTATGTATTGCTTTGGGTACTCAAAATACAATGCAGCCACACTGTATTTAACAAAATTCATAATTAACTAAGCATAATGACACCATTCTTATAAGACTTTATTATGTATTAATAAAGTTTTGCCCTGTCAGAGAGCTGGCAGATGTCAAGATGGGGTTGAACTCGCACTATTCCTCCTTTGATGTTGCACAGTGTAGTAATGCATAATGCCAGACTGCTCTATTTTTGCATGGACAGCTGGTAGAGGCCTAAACTCACTNAACANGGAGTTTGCAGGGGAATTGAAAAGTTGCATAAATGCATAAATTACTTGCCAAGATACGGTTGCTTGGTACTGTCCTCTACAAGCAGCAGTCTTCCCCCAGCACTTCTCCTTTGCTGGCAGAGGACAGGGCTAAGCTGTCAAGTGCTACCAACTTATTCGTAAACAGTCAGTGGCGTAACTTCATCCCACTTGCCCGGGGGCAAGATAAATTTGTTGCCCCCCCCACCCCCATAATCAACACAAAACAAAAACATCAGTACATCTACGTGCAGCTATATGCAAAATGATGCACGCTTGAAAGTCCAAGGAAGGTTCAAACCAATTATAATTAAGGGTCAACTTGAAGAAAGTTTAGCAATAAATTAAAACGTTGCACTAGGAAAGAGCTAGCACAACACAGGAATACATATAATACATATATGTATATTTATATATATAAAACAGAAAAAGACACATTGCAGACACAATGTACATTGGTCTGCTT
>JABWIB010006544.1:0-26822 GCA_016617825.1 Platyplectrum ornatum
GAGCTGCACCTGGAGAGGAGGGGAGACACTCGGAGAGAGAATTTATACACCTATAAGCAAGAAGAAGAAATGTGAGTAGAATGTACTAACATTGTGGATAAGAGTGAAATTGATCGATGACAATCATCTGTGATCCATAAAGGGACAATAAGAACGTGGACTGTTTGAAGAAGTGTGGACTTGTTATAAGATNGAGTCTGATGCGCTAGGGGTTAAATACTGATTTGTATTTACTGTATTCGTTGTGGGATCTTTTTGGTCCTACTATTTGTGTGTATTGGGGGTATACAAACGTGGTATTTTCCCCCGGGCAGCAAGATTTTTGTGGGAGCGTGGGTGTATCCTCATTTTTCTATATATATAAAAAAAAAGTGATCTCACAAAAACAATGTACTAATATCTACTACATAAAGACCTAATTCTGGAACAAATCATCACAAAAATCACATCAAAATGCATATATAAATGAGCACAAAATCATCAATACTAACAAACAGTGCCTACAGAAAAATTCAAGATAATATACCCAAAATACAGTAACTTCTAAAATATTTTGTAGATGCAGCACTTCTATCCACTGTTGGGAACTTTCGAATCTAAAAATTAAAAAAAAAAGTAAATTAATCTAATTTACTGCATTACTAAAAATGTGATATATTTATTACAATGCATGTGCAACCAACATTATGTTGAAAAAACAACCAACCGCTAACAATTAGATGAAATGATCACTGAAATTACAACGGCAAAAACCTGGAGAATCATTCTGTTCCATCAACTTTCAAAATGAAACATAACTGTTCTTTGGGCTTTATGGCAAAGATGGTAGGAATAGAAAGAACAAAAATGAACTCGAGAAAAGAAAACATGACTGATGCTCCAAAAATACATACAATAAGTATACAATACAATTCAATACAATAACCTTAAAAAAGACCGTCATTATGGTTGAAATGCATTGACATACAGAGGAACTTTTAATTTAACTTTAAATTGGAGAATTACTCTCAACAAAGAACCTAAGCTGCAGAAATATTGCTGGAAACATTTTTACTATAAACATGTTATAAATCAGACTCTTGTGAGTGTGCTTTTTAACATTTTTATTATTTTTTTACTCTTAAGTACTGTTGACGAAGTTGGGGAAAAGTGCACTGCGCATGCACTCACCAGATGTGTTTAGGCGGAACAAGAAGTTCACAGAACATTGTTTCGTCAGCCCACCCAAATTATGCTACGTTAGCAGGGGTTGAGGGCAGGGGGGGTTAAATAGGAATTGCATGGACCACTGACCTGCACAAAGGACTTAAAGCAGGTGTCTAGACCTTTTACGAAACACAAGAGGGGTGTAAAAGTTTATACAAAAATAGGATCATATTAACACAGAAGTTTTTAGTAGTGGCTGGAATGATGTTCACTGATGACTTATCAGGATGTCCTAAAGTCATAATGGAACTAGTTGTACAACAGCAAAACGACCAACTGCACCAAATGCAAACTGTGTGGCTCTGCAGTCTAAATTTAGGAATTCTGATTTGTATCTACAAACCTGAAAAAACGTTTAAGTAATAAGACTCTTCCTACAAGCTTTTGTCCTGAAGATATACAAACTGAGTCTCAGCACATAGAAGCAGTTCATGATTAGCATTGGCTGACTGTCTTATGTCTGTCTGTTCTGTCAGGTCCTGTATAATTATGTCTCTGGTTATATCACTGTGTATAATATAGTCTCTTTTTGTGCATGTGAGGATGTATTGATTTTCTTCTGTATTTCCTGCATAATGTCCTTAGTAAAATATATTTTGATACCACAGCAATTGGTTATTGGACAATCACGCATTTCAAACTTTAACAAAATTTGGGAGAATGTCTTCTGGATTCATGCAAAGGGAATATTTTAAAATTCCAACAAATGGATCCAAGGTAAGAATTATGATTTCTTACAGTGTGTAGCGTTGGCAATTTATAATATTGTATGTGGTGAGTTATGAAGTGCACCGGAAATGAATTCTTGAATATCTAGTAAAATGGTGATTAAGGTTGACTAATTACCACATAACATATATTATTACTGTTTGTATACAAGTAGACTGGTATAGATACATTTGCATTTCTAAAAACACCCTTCAAGGTTTTTTTTTAAACTGTGTAGATTTTTCTTTGCTTGACTTAAATAGATCAACTTGTTTAAATTGATGTGTTTTTATGGATAGAATGTTATGAAATGTACCAGCAAATATCTATACTAACCCCGGGGAATAATATAAGATGTCTGAAGTATTGCTTTGTAGAATACATGCAATGTGTGAAACTGCGTTGGTTGTTTTCTGTTGATGGTACTTTTGGTAAGATTGAAAGGGAGACTGAAAAGAGAAGGGATGTTGCACATAGCAACCAATCAGACTCAAGACTCAATCATCGTGACCAGAGTCTTACAGCTTCTGTTTTATTTATTTCTTGCATTTGTGTGGCTATAAAGTTATATAGAGTTTAAAGAGTTATTTATGCCCATTATGAAATCTCTTCTTTTAATATTTGCTTAGCTAAGCTATTAATAGTGGGACATTTTGTGAAAGGATGTGAAAGTGCTTCAGCCACATGGGAATTTATTGTGGTTGGAGTTTGATGGTACAGCACTAGTGGCATGTGAAACACCTTCTGTTAGTTAGTGTAAATTTTTAATAAAGGTTAAATTGTGTGGGACCATGCACCCTGTGTGGGGGTCCGCTGAGCCATCATGAGTAGAGATGAGCGTGCTCAGTTTAATGAAAACCGAGCACACCCAAATTTACCTTATACGAGTACTGAGCCGAGCCAGCTCAGTACTCTCCTGTTTGTTCGGACGCGCTCCGGGACGTCCACGGATCGCGAGAGATCTGCGGTGTGTGGACCTGTAGTGTATAATATAAATATATGTATATAGTGGCTTTCATATATATCAAGGGATGTTACCAGGTGGTGGAGGAGAGGGCATATTTCAGAGAAGAGGTGTAATAGAACGTGATGACATGCATATAAAGTAAACTGGAGGGTGGTAGGTTTAGAGAAAATGTGCAAATTACTTCACTAAAAGGGTAGTTGATAATTGGAATAGCGTCACATCAGTTATATTTGCTGCAGCGTTTGGCTTAAGCTGTATGAAAATAATATTGTTACATGTGAGGTGCTCAAAATTCACTAGAATTTACTGGAAATTATTGTTAATGGGGTTAATAATAATAATAATACAGGAACAATAAAGAGCAAAATTATGCGATTTTTACAGATACAGATCCAAAACACGAAGTTAATACAGATGCAAAAAACAAAACAAGGGCAGCAGCGAACATTTCTTTTTTTTTTTTTTTTTTTTTTTTTTTATTGAAGCAATGTACATAACAAAACAATGTATCATACATAAGGTGAGCATGCGGGTAACAGCAGCGAACATTTCTAATCATGAGGTAAGAGATGGTCTTGAATGATGGTGTCACCAATGTAACCAATACACCAATATTTCTTTATCATTACAGGTAGTTACTGTTAACTGTAGCTCAGTAGTTTAATGTGAGAGAAAAAAAGTGATAATATGACAACATGTTTAAAACCTGTTTATTTTTTTATTTTTACCCAAATTTGGGTCCAGAGAACAGAGAAGAGAGAGAGAGAAAGAAAGAGAGAGAGAGAGAGAGAGATAGAGAGAGAGCGCAGAATATTTAAGACAGTAAAGTAAGTGCTATAGGATTCACACGTAATAACAAACAAGGTTTTTAGACAACCATAGGAAAAAAAACTACATCAGTATATTTAGTAGAATCGTCAGTTAGTATGAATGGGAGTTTAGGAAGTCAGAAGAATTTTATTAATTGACATTAGACACTTACCTACAACAATGCAACAGAGAACATGATTAATGTTGTTGCATTGTAATCAACTTTTAATAAAATCATTGGATAAGTAAAGTAAATAAAGTTGAAAGCCCATCATTATTCAGTTATTGAGTAACTGAGACAAACCTGTCACACCCCATTTGTGCTATTTAGTTTAGGTTAATAAAAGTTATGACGGGTATATTGGTAGCTCTGAAAGCATACTATCAAAGCTTAGCAGCAGGGCCGCCATCAGGGGGGGATGCCGGGCCTACTGTCCTAGGCCCATCCGTCCCCCCAACCCCTAGCAGGGAACCGGCACACTCTACTGGTGTACAGGACCCTTCCGGGACACCATGTAATGGTGGGACACTAATAATGGCATCTAAGTGAGTTTAAATAGACCCAACGGCCTCCCACGCTGACATTTAGACGTCTGATGTCATGCCGTCACAATGTCCTGCCAGTTTGTAAGTCCCAGGCCCGTGTGATCGTGGCGGCGGCCCTGTTTAGCAATGACGTATTGGAGTGTACATCCAGATTAATATACATATAAATCTATATTGACTAATATATTTCACATTCCTTCTTCAGAGAAACATTTCCAGATAATCCAGATTGATTGTAAATAAGTATTAATGTGACAAATATGGTTGATGAGAAAATGTATCATTTATATTGTAGATTAATTTAGTTGGTGAAACTCCTGGGATAATACAGTTTGAACGGTATCTCAGACTTTGTCAACTGCACATAAATGAGGCTCATCAACCTTAGACTTGTCATAAATCCTTATATGTGGGCACAGTATAAGTTAAGATAAGTATGTTACCCAATAAATAATCTTTTGCCACAAATATAGTCTCATAGACTGTAGGGTGTAATTTTATTTTTGACAGATATTAGACTTTATACAGACTCTAGTAAATGTATTAGATGATACTACATAACGGTAGAATGTCATGTTCAGGAATACGGATAAAAGTGTTACATAACTAAAGCAACCACAGTCAGATGACAAGTGCCACAAATACCATTAAGAATCTAAGGGTTATAAAAGGACCTGTTATAGAA
The DNA here is from genome assembly GCA_016617825.1 of Platyplectrum ornatum. Classification (NCBI taxonomy): domain Eukaryota; kingdom Metazoa; phylum Chordata; class Amphibia; order Anura; family Limnodynastidae; genus Platyplectrum; species Platyplectrum ornatum. Next base: position 4,923 of record JABWIB010006544.1, read on the forward strand.
GTCTTCTCAAAACTGGTATAGGGGAGAATTAAAGGATAGACTTTGGGTAATAATAACTGAGATTTATTACAAATGTGCTCCTGCTGTGAATAAGTGTATAGGAGTAACCAGAGCCAATGAGGATGTCAAGTTTATTAAAAATCTATTTAATCGAGAGATTACTGTACTACAAAGAAAATCGAAAACACAGAAAAACAAAGCTATTGTAATAATGTATCTTGACCATCTGACAATTCTCATGATATTCGCTAGAAATGGACGTAAAAAGAAAATCATTAATCATTTGTTACACTTTTTAAGCCGTAGCTGTTCTAGAGCTGTGAGAATAGTTCATGCGATAATAAAAAAAAGCATTGAAAAAATAATATAACTCCAAGAACTAAATAAATTTAAAACTATGGTCTCAAATTGATCGGATCAAAAGAAAAACTGAATATGTGGAAGTACACAGACTGACAATATGATATATAATTTAATTAACCATTGTACTCCAAGGTTTACCTTCTTATAATTGCAACCCACACTTTCTCTTTCCATGGATAAATATTTCTGTACAGAAGAAAAGTGACTATTGGTACTGGGAATTGTTTTACTTTAGATTCATTGAATTCCCTTTATAACCTGTGCCTACTATAAGCAATTGAAAAGTGCATATAAATCCAATGAATGCATAAAATACTTAATTCTGCTAGAAGGAGTACTGGAAATATAATCTGAATAGCATGCAGTTATGTTTAAATGTGAAAATGCATTTAAAAACTTCGTTTCCCCACTGGATCAATCTTAAAAGCATTGGTAAGTGTACCTATTTATAAATATGTCCACTTTAGTTCTGCTATTGAAGTGTTAGTGTTCTGTGTTTGCAATGTAACTTATTTCTATTTCTCTAAACACATGCAAAATACATCTTTCATCATCATGAAAAATAAGTCTTTCTCAAGGTTAAGGGTCTGAAATTCAAACACAAAAAATTCATGAATATCCACATAGGGACATGTGATTTTATACATGGCTATTTGTGTCTACACTTGTATATTATGTATCTTTTATTACTAACAGATAATAATGTAGTTGATGATCCCTGTTGCCTGATCAGAACTGTTACTGTGCATGAGTAATAAACATACACCTAACTCTCTATTTAACTTTAATCTAGTGACACACATATACTTTCACATTCATTAATCCTTTATTTCGATGCTTCCTATGATGACCACCACCAGTGTCGGACTGGGGTACCTTGGGCCCACCAGAGGAAATCATTCTTGGGGCCCACCCTCAGTTATAAAGAAATAATGCTAGCTCTTGGGGCCCACCGGAGGATTCTCTTGTTCTCCGATGGGCCAGTCCGACGCTGACCACCACACACTATGCTTGCGTGTTTTTTTGCATGTGTCTATTCAGATTATTTAAGCACCACACTTTAGATTGTACTGCCATTCTACTGTTAGCGGTGTCTTTGTAAGGCATTTTTCTTTGTTATTAATTTATGTAAAATAAATTATTATTGTTTTATTATTGGATAAGGAGATACTACAGAAGGTCCAAGCCTGGCCAATTTCCAAGTAGCATCAGCCATGATGATGTTGAGTTGTTGGTGCAGCTTGTCATGGAAAAGTTTTATCAGTCCACCAGAGCATTATTGGTTAGGGCAATATGGAATAAAAAATGAGATAAGATCAATGTCATAACCACCACATATGCAAATACACATAAACATATGCAAATACACATCCACCTGGGCAAAATTTAACTACTGGTGTATTTTTGGGGTGTGTGAGGAAACTGGAGTACCTGGAGGAAACCCCACAGACATAGGAAGAACATAAAAAACTCCACACAGATAAGGCCTGAAATCAAACTTACAACCTTAGCACTGTGAGACATCAGTGCTACCACTGAGTCAACAGTACTGCAATAGAGGTAGAATCCTGTGTCAAGACACACCTTACCAGCAAAAGCGTTGTGGGAGGTCCACAGGGTGAGGGTCATATGTTTATATTTATTTTGTATATTAGGATAATCAATAAATATTATCTATTTTTACATGCATCATTTATTTGTAACTGGTCATATTAATTCGTTTTTAGTTGGTTATTATATTTTAGTGCAGCTGTTATATTTTTTATTGTAGGGGAATTGTCTCCTTTAAGAGCCTGCTGCTTTGATTTGTTTGTTATTTTGTTAGATACTGGTACTATATAGTCATTCTTATTTTCTAGTTATTATATTTTTTTGTACACTTATTATTCTGCCGTTTGTTTTTATCAATTTAGTCCTAAAGCACAATTGCCCCAGAACAGCCTTTAATTAATGACCAAAAGTGACCAAAAGAGATTTTCACATTAATTTCACATTATTTGGCAATTTTATTTATACCCCATCCCTGAATTTAAGGAAGGAGAGTGAACAAGGGACTTGGAGCAGTGTATATGGTATAGCCAATGCTCCTCACATTTTGTAATCTATCTATCGCCAGTAATTATATTAATTGGTATGTAATATAATGGGTAAATGCAGAATTCATAAAAAGACTTGTTTTCTAATAGTTTTCATGATGCTACAAATAAAATTACATAGCAGTCCTGTTTAGAAATAGTTTCCTGGCTAAAAAGTATAATGAGCAAGTTGGGTGTTCCTTGTCAAACTATCTTATTTGCAGTGGGTGTAAACAAAAATCTCAAAAAGTATGTTATGAAGCAGTCAATAACCATATTACCTAAGCTCTATGGTTACAGTCATTGGTTACTGATTTATCAAAGTGCATCCCTTTAATGAGTGGAACATGTCACTATGTATAAATGATGTGGTGACTTACTGCACTGCTGACTTGATGAACTGTCAACAGATTATTGATCTGACAATATAACTCCATAATGCTATTTTGCTGATGCAGTTACTTTATTTAGGTATCATAAAATTAGAGGTATCGTTTGTCAGCTGAAATGCACCTAATTAGATTTGATCCTGCATCTCAGATTTATCTCTTTTATTGCTTAGTGCGCTTCTTTTAAAATTGGTGTTTTTATTTATGACTTACCACTTTGCTTCAGTATTTTAAAAACACATATATAACACTATTGGTAACATAAATCTATATTAGACTTTCTAGACATCTGTGTCAATGAACAGAATAAACATGTGGATTACTGTGACAATAATACTCATTACATATCATAATATTTTTCAATTGTGTCCATATAAGAGATGCAGTGGCTCTTATGTGACACATTTATGATGACTTTAACCTAGCCACAACAACCACAGTATTGCTACCTTATTGTTAAAAGAAAAGTAATTTTTTCCCTAGAAATTATATGAATCAAAGAAACATATGGTTTATGAACGCTAATAGTGTGTGTGTATGTATTTCCATTTAAGTTAGTACATATATTATACTGGATAATTAAGGTGCAGCATATAAAGAAGAAAATGAGTAATGTAACATAGTTCACACAAAAGTACGTAGTAAATTGCCCCTGACACACACTCTTTTCATACGAAAGCTGATCCACGCTGAGCTACCTACTGCCGCCCATTCACACTAATGTGCATGCTTATACCAGCCCCACTTGAGTATTAGACCAGCAGATTTTGTGAACATCCCCACACATGGTTCTTTAGTGTACTGATCTAAATTTTGTGAAGATGTCATCATTAGGCTTACATACACAAGTGACAAATGTAATGTACCAAAGTCACCAGTATTGAACAATTGAAAGTTAATGTTAAGTGTAGATATTACTTTGTGCATTAGTTTCAGGTGAAACATGCACCTCTGTATAGCATGCAGGTAAAAGGGACACCCCTTTTCCCTGCATGTAGGAACGGGCCGTAATCATACTCCATTCATATTTTTTATCCTCATTAACAAAGCTGGCATAGCATAGCGGTCTCTGTTACTATACACGGCTACTGATAATAATACAATAAATTTTAATGCTGGGTAAATTTTTTAATGCAGAAAAAGTATGTGTTTTTTAAAAAAGCAACAAAGTAAACAAAACATAAAAAGTCAACTAAAAGACTTTTTTTTAATAAATTTTTTTACACTTTAAATATAAGAAAATACCCTGCTCCTTACGCTTATACTATTTATGAGATCGTATAAAAGCAAGACAAAAGCTCATCCCATATTTAAATGAAAGAAACTCCCCATTTAAATCTCTTTCATTTAAATATGTAAATATTTAATTCTGTCATTTAAATGTGCGCTCCATCAGTCAGAAGTGCAAGCAGATGGATGAGGCATCTCTGCACCCATCTGTCTGCTTGTTATGCTTATTAAAAACCTTTTTACAGCGCATCCACCTGTATTCCAGGCGAAAGCGCTACTCTGGATCTGGCCCTAGGAGTTTCACATCACTCTTTTTTTATTGTCATCTGCACAGCTGTGACATAGGACCGACTGAAGAGGTTTCTGCATCTCACTCATGGAAAGAAAGGAGCTATTTGATACAAAACTGACATTTTTGTATTTCCAAGACCTTAATAAATAATCCATCATGGTTTATACAAAAAAAAAACTCCATATCTTCCCATTCAGCTTAAAAGTATTCTTCTGAACCGAAGGATGACAGCCAATGACTTTTCATTTTTACAGAGGGAAAATGTATGAGTTAAAAATAAAAGACAGGGACAGGATCTGCCCTCGGGGGAATATTGCCTTGTTCTGCAACACCAGCTCCGTTACAAAAACATCTACAAAGTGTTTTGCAGAATCTTCTTTTAAATTATGACAATGAAGTGCAAAGTAAGACGAACATGTGTGGGGGGGATATTAGAATAAAATGATAATGAGCTATATAAAAGCAGTGTTTTCATTTTAAGGGAGAGTGGTAGCAATTTGCTGCCTGGAAGTATACTGGTGGCAATTATAAGCATCCAGTAAAAGCATTGTATTCTTTTCACAGTTACATTTTATTACCACTTACAGAAATGTAATGGCCTTTAACAAATTAGCATATGGTGCACAAATAAACATTACGTTATAAAATAGAAAGCAATATGCATGCTTTTAAACTTCTTTTATCATAACATTTCAAAAGTAATTAAAAGCATTACCTATAATAAATAAAGATATCCATGTGAGAAAAAACACCTTCAGCAAATGTCTGCTTCCACGAAGTAATATGCCTAACATAATGGAGAAAACATTTAAAAGAGCTGCCAAATATACCAAACATATGTTCCTGTTAAAGGTATTTATTTTGTGATGGAGTAAATAAAATTCCAACAGCTGTGCAAACCCACATGCGTTATACATACTTATGTGCACATAACCTATTCTGTATCTGTTCGAGAAATATAATAATAATTTACAAGTCACACAATGGAAACAAGTTACGCTTTCTCTTGACAACATGCAAAATAGTGCCATCGCCACTACAGCTCACATACATTTCTGCATTCCTCGACTGCACGGAGTTGTGAAGTGCCACAGGAGAATTAAAGTACGTAAGAAAGTATGGTCACAAGACAAACAACACCAGGTGGATTTTAACAAATGGTAATAATTACTGGTTAGATTTTATTGCACGTACAGAAACAGCTTTAATTATACAAAACAGATTGTAGCAAATGAAAACATCAAGTTTGATTGTTTATGTACTGTAGTGAATAAGGCATCATTAATTTAATTAATCTAACACTTTGCGATTAATTTGGAATTTCAATACATTTCCAACTTAAAATGTTTCATGTACTTCATTTTTTTCTTGGCATTTGGGAAATGTTATAAATAACACTCGGAGTTGATGTTGTTGACCACATCTTAATAGCTAGGTTGTTAGTATAGTCTGTAAAAGCCGTAAAAGTATACAGTTTGGCAGCAAATTATATTTTAAATGGCTTAATTAGTTGCTATGAGAGTTTAGACAGGAAAGTTGTGAATAAAGAAAATTAACAATGACTGCTCTGAAAAATAAATAAGCTATTAAATCCATTTCCTTTTTCTTTCATCATACTGTATTTGCTGGTAAAATGGATACCCTATACAATATAGTAACATCTGTATTGAAACAATAGAATCTGTTTTAATCTATTTTATTTTGAATTTCTATGCCTGACAGTTTATTATATAGTCAGAGGGACTGATATTATAAGCAGAAAAAATAGCTGCTTGAATTTACTATTTAGAATGGCAAATATGGAATAACTCCCCAATAATTGTGTGGGCTGACCCAGAGCTGTACATCTGTCTTAAAAATGCTGGTGATCGCACGCAGATTGGTAGCGTCCACTGAAATATGTGTCTCTACACTATGTTTAAATGAGTGATACATTTAAATAGATGAAGAAGCAGGGGATTCTGCCTGCGCTTCCCTTATATGCTTGAACCAACTCAGAGAGGGTTCAAGTCATAAGGACAGGTTATTTTCCGATTGGTAAATGACCTGTATTCTAAATTAAATATATATATATATATATATATATATATTTTATATATATATAATAATTATTATTTTAAAAAGTATATTGTGTTTTTTTTCAATAACTTTTATAATACGGATAATATGTAAATACCTCACACAAGACACTGCAAAAACTCTCGTTCTGCATTGATTATCATCGATTATTGCAACATTCTCCTAATTGGTCTCCCACAGTATAAAATCCCCCCCTACAGTCTATTTTAGATACAGCAGCCAGACTAATCTTCTTTGCTAAACGTTCTTCTAGCGCCAGTCCACTTTGCCAGTCTCTACACTGGTTGCCTGTACTTTATAGAATTAAATACAAAATCTTGTTGCTAACCCACAAAGCCATCAATAACACTGCACCCACANACATATCCTCACTCCTCTCAAGATATATCCCAGCTCGTTCTCTAAGATCTTCACAGAATCTACAGCTCTCTTCTACACTAAACAAATGCTCTGATTCCCGGTTACAGGACTTCTCCCGGGTTGCACCCACTCTCTGGAATAATCTTACTCGCTTGTTAGGGTTATCCTCCACTCTCCAAACTTTTAAGCACTCCCTTAAAAATCACCTATTCAGACAAGCTTGCCATATTCCTCAACCGACTTATCATGTTCTCCTCTGCTTATAACTATTCATCAACAATTTCTGCTATTAACACTGCTGTGTGACTGAATCACACAGAGCACTTTTACGATACTACCTGGCTGGTCCATCCATTGTATAATAATAGCAATTACCCCTTTGTATCAGTCCCCAATATCCTATAGAATGTAAGCTTTCAAGCAGGGCCCTCTTCCCCACCCATTCTGTCTGTTACCACCCAGTCATGTCTTATTGATTGTTAAAACTGTAAAGCGCTACAGGATCTGATGGCGCTATATAAATAAATAAATAAATAAATAAGCATTTCAAAACTCATTGGTTGTGTGTAGTAGAAGTATTTGATTCCACTGATGAAAGTGCTGGTGTAGTAGCAATATACCACTTCTACTACACACTGTCACTGACAAAAAAATTATTTAAATGTGTTTTTAATGCTGTAAAAACAAAGTATTAAGAAATCCCTTTAAAATATTTCTTTATCAATGTCTGTGTAGTAGGGGGTATACCGTTACTAAATCAGTATTTATCGTTACTAAATCGGTATACCGTTACTAAATCGGCATTCATCAATTAAAACCAAAAGGTTTCCCTTTTTCTGCATCCTCTGGATATATTGCAGCTACACATCATGTATGCTGAAAACTCCTGTATCCTGTCCTGTATATGCATTCTGGTTGACTCTTGAAAGATCTTTGACTCTTGTAATATATAGGAATCAGATACAGATAGATCTGGTAGCTTATTGAGACCTATACATCCATCTGGAAAATAGGCCGATATGTAGGGAAAATCGTGATCTGCGTATGTGTAAATTTGCAGTGCTAGAGGAGAGATGGGTAGTATCTGTACTTATATGTTTCAGTTAAAGCACGCACCTCTGGATTGACCAAAGTTGGCACCGGATCAGACCCTGTATACCTCAATTAGTCTAACAAATTGTGGTTGATTAATGTGTTAAGTCTAATACACTGTTCCCATTTACTGTTAACCAATTTGACTGATAAACAATTACCAATATTAAATAATAATAGTAACAATTACCAATATTAAATAATAATTACTGAATACTATAGGACCTGATTCAGAGTTGCACGCACTGTAGACACAAATCAAGCCTGTGCATCCTTGCCACTCCATCTCTCCTAGGTGTGCATAGTGGGCGTGATTAGGCATGCTAATGTTTTTGAAGGGCGTTCCACTACAAGTGCGCACTACTGCGTCAATTCAAGTGTGGCTGCGTGCGCTATTTTCCTGCACCACCTCAGACCATGGTGTAAGTTTAGCGCACAGAGCATTTCAATCAAATTACTTCACCAACACATATGTTTAAAAAGCGCTTGGTGCGGTGGTCTTCAGAACTTTTTATATCCTGCAAAGCACAGTATTGTGTAAGTTTAGACCTTTGTAGATGTGGTGGTCCGCAGAAATGTTTCCCTGTTTGAGAAAACGGCATTCAGTAAGTGTAAAACGGTGCCCTTTTACTATACACTGTATGCTGATCTGGTTGGCATTATTTTACACATGTGTGATTTCTGTGCTTGTCTTTCATTGTGCTTTATGTAGGTGTTATGAAGGTAGCTCTTTCATTTTTTTTAAATGTGTCATGTGTTTTTACATTTGGATTGCTTTTGAATGTGTATCTTATTTCACAAACACTTTCATGTAGCACATGTCATAATGCATCCTGTACTATTGTTTGCTCACAATGTAATAATGTACAATATGTATAACATTTTTCTACTTTTCTTTATATCTTCTTTGTAACATCAGGCACAATATATTGTGCCCTTGGAATGCCTTTTACTTAGCTTGCCCTCGGTACCTGCTTAAATTGGTCTATTGTGTGTGCCATTTTTGATCAGAAACTAGTGCTTTCAAAACTTAATAAAAACGAGTAAAACATGCATGAGCTAATGTTGCACAGCCAAAAAAAACAACATACAAAAAACATAAAGTGTGGAGCACTACAAAATGCTGCAGTATACATTCCAAAACATTGCAGAGCCTACTACAAAGCGAATACTCAAAATTGACTTATAAAGTGCACAGCAAAGCAATTAGATTTGAGCCACAAAAAATTTCTATGCGCAAAGCCGCACACTTTTCTTACATGCGTCAAAAACACATGCAATTCAGAGTTGCCTAAAACAGCGCATTTACGCACTTCAGAACTTAGCGCCAAAACTCAGGTTAATAGAGACTTACAAAATAATGCAATAGGTTTATTTTATTTAATAAAGAAAAATCACATGACATAAAAAGAAATCTTTTTGTTGAACAATTTAAATGTAGTTACAATGGAGCTGATTCATTGCTGCGTCTCCGCCAGCCAGACCGGAGGAGACGTCATGTTTCGCCGATCTGCGCACACCGATTTGCACATGCAAAGCCCGACTCCGTGCCCTTGCGACTCTGCCTTATGTTAATGAGAAAAGGGGCGTTCCACTAGGGCCTAAATTTACTAATCAGAGAGATTGCAGGGAGATTGAAAAGTGGGGATGTTGCCCATTGCAACCATTCAGATTCAAGCTTTCAGTTACATTTTGCATACTAAAGAATGTGAGCTCAAATCTGATTGGTTGCTATGGGCAACATCCCCACTTTTCAATCTCGCTGCCATCTTACGTCTTAGTAAATTTAGGCCCAGGAATCAAGAATGTATTACTGGGGCTAATTCAGCCCAGGCTGGCGGAGACGCAAAGTTTCGCTGATCTGTGCCTAAGTGGATATACTTAGCAAAGCAAAGTGGCATTGAATATACGGAGGCTAAGTCCTGCTAATTACAAGCACAGACTGCGCCATGTCTGGACATGGTACAGGCTTAGCGCAGAGCCTTAGAGGCAGGTAATGTCCTATGGACATTTAACAATAAGTTTAAAACAAAGTTTAAAAATATTGTAAAAAATACTAAAAATATTATTTTATTAATTAAAATATGTTTGTGTGTTTTTTTTCATTCATGAAAGACAGCAGTGACTGCCGCGAACGCTGCGAGTATACATTAACAGAGGCTTCAAATACAGCATTATTATACGATAATCAATCAATATATACGTACCAATGACAATGGTCAGAAAGGAAGGAAGGAAGGAAGGAAAGGACAAAGACAAGGAAAACGCACCAAAAAATTTGTCGATAAAAAAATCTGGAGATAACCATTAAGTTTGCACTTATTTTTTTATTATATCAGCACAGATTTTAGAGGAGGCTGCATTTCATTTGAGTCCATTTTCCCTGAGAAGAGAAGAGTCAACTATTCAATGAGTCTTACATCAGTTCCAGTGGAACTGATAACAAATATATTATAAAAAATCTTACATGTAGAATCTCTCAGGATCCAAAACAGCATGAATTCATTTGGGGGTAGACCATGTCTAATAGTTGTATTACCTTTTACACGGTAACTACAGTCCAATCACAGGTTTGAATTCAAGAGTGTTGCTTGGAATTTTCTAACTAAGGGAACTCATTTTTGGTGTGAAGGAGTCAGGAGAATAAAATGATGAATCTCAGATCTCAGAAGATGACACTCCCATGGTATGCAAAGTCATCATTGGAACTTCTATTGAGTCTTTCCCATCCCGGGTGTTTATCTTGCACCAGTGAGTGGTCTTCGCATAGGGAAAGGGGGTAAGGAGGTCAGGTGTAATGTATAGGCTGTCCATTGTACATGTAAAATGCTGTAAGAACAAGAATTGTAACAGTGCATTTAAGAAAATAAATATAAAAAAATTATTAATTGTATTTCCACAATTAAAAAGAGCCTGATATTGGCATGATATTGCCAATATCTAACAGTGTTCACACACTGATAATAATGATTAAAAACTGATGCTCCACTTATTTAGTTATAATGAACCCCCTTGTAATCAAACCCTGGTAAATGAATGACTCCACATTTCAAAATATTTTTCTTTATATGAATATTAATTCTAATTTAAAGAAAGATGTAAAGAAAAAAGTAGCCTGAATCTTAAGCCACCAATACAAGAAGGGAATCAACGCAATTCATGCTCATTCCTGTCTTTGCACTTAAATGAATATAAACCTTAGTCTTTAGTTTTTGTATTTGACTAAATATGCATTTCACTCCAGTTTGACACCTATATCATCCAAGATAAAAAAGATTTATATAAGCATGTCACTTGCAATTGTTCAGATCAATAATCTTGATATGGGCAAATTTATATTGTTGACATTACTTTTTTCCTTAACATACTGTACTATTGGGATGGCATAGAAAACAATGTATAGATAATTTATTCAAATAGATCCTGTGGTTCATAATTGAGGTAGCAAGACTTGCATCTCCTTGCAAGCCTGGATACTTTGATACTTCTACTTACATGTCCTGAGAGGTCTCACGACAGTCTGTAAAGTCATCTCAGACATCATAGCTCCTTGAAGCGAGTCGAACCACTGTGCATGCGAAGTGACTAACTTCTGGAACGTTTACGAAAAGCCAGTCATTGCAGTCTATGAGAACTACAATGCAAGCAAAAAAAAAAAACCTTTCTGTGCTTATAAATACTTATTTTAATACTGCATATGTATGTCAGGACATTTTCATTTGCTTGTACAATTGAAAAATCCCTACATTACAGTCTTTATTCCTGTAGGTAACAGTTTGGAATTTTTTTTCTTGTAGTAAATGTGTATTGATCACCTTCACAAATGTTTCTGACAGAATGGCAGAAAGGAAGTCACCACCAGGGCTGCCAAGAGAAATTTTGGGCCCCGGTACAGCAACTTCCTGGGGCCCCCTCATATTTAGTAAGCACAATTTTTTAAGCTGCCTCGCGGCATATACCACTGTTGGGAATTTTTCATACCATTGGGGGGCATGCCTGATCCCTTGAATGTATACCTAGAAAGTTGAAAGCACTAGACCTATAAGACAAAAGTGTGTGTGTGTACCTCTCATGGGGAGGAATGTTCAAGCAGGATACATGCAAATCCTTAAGGTCAAGTGTCCAGGGACGGGCTACAGGCTTCTATTTCTTGCACATAAAAGCAGCTCTCACTACAGATTACTCTCAATAAACAGTTAAAAAAAACTCCTAAAAACCATTAAGCTCAATCACGGGCCCCCTGTCAGCTCTGGGCCGGGTAAAGAGTACCCCCCCCCCCTTCTCTCGACGGCCCTGGTCACCATTAACTGTAGCAGTGCACAAACTGAGATGCATGGATATGATTGCAGTAATGTGTATGTGAGAAAATGTTAAAAGTTTGAAAACAAAAGTGAATTACCTTTGTCAAACATTGATAAATAATGGGATAATTATGTAGCTAAACTATGCTACAGACCTGTTAGCCACAGAGAAGTGATATGCTCTAAGGTATAGGATAAAATGCAGTAACAGACCACAAAAATATCATGAGCCTTTTTCAAGATTGTAAGTACAAGGAAAGAACAAAGGAACAGATGTTTAACAATTATAGTGGTCAACTTAGACACAAGCACACAATCTGTAACATATAGATAGATATAATTTAAATGCCTAAGAGACCTGAAGGCACTTGAGAGAAAGCGTGGGAGTGATTGGTTTGTATATAGTAGACATTGCATAATATTCCAACTAAAGAAAATACACTTTGGGAAGAAAAAAGTTGTTGATAAAGAGTAACAATAGCCTGTAAACATCTGTACGCATAGAGAGTATGCCAAACATTTCAAGTTTTACCAAGGTCAGAAAATCAGATCGATAATACACACACATATATATTTTTACTTTTTATATATGCTCTGATTTGGGTTACCTGTTGCATTGTCAAATATAGCCATGATGTTATGCTGAGATGGGATTGGTTGAAAAAAGAGAAGTTTCCAAAACTGTTGCTGTAGTGACAGTTGACAACACACTCATCTCAGTGTTCTAATGAGTTCATCTTAATTTTGTGATTGGTTAATTGACCTGAGCTTCACGGTTTGCAAAAACCTGAGGTGAATTCTCGCTGAGCCTTATTGGGTGACATGACAGCGCTAAAAGAGTCCCAGAGATGAGAAGCATAAGCCTGTTCAGCTGCAGTGGCTCAAGTAAGCGCCATTCACCCCAGGGGACCTTGATGTTGAAGAACCAGTGAAATCGGAGCTGACTCTACCAACCAAAACTACCAAGATTCTGCAGCAACCGTAGAAAAGGATGAGCATTGGCCGTCAGACATAAACAGAGATGGTTACAAGGCTCTGGTTACAAAATGAGGATGACACACCATCTTTCGAGGACAGAACCTGGGATTACTGGTATGTGCTGAGACCAGACAGGGTTAGAGATCTAGAAAACTGGGAAGGTAGATGTAATGCCCCACACTGGTGTTTCTTGGAGAGATCCGGGGATTAATGACATTAAATTGAATACATCGGAGCTGGAAGACTTAGTAAACTGGGAAGATGCTACCAGGGCATCATCTATGGATGAAGAGGACTCGGACATTCACTTCATACCCCAGTCACCTGAGGAGTGGAATGATCCTTTTGAAGGATTTGTGGCAGTGAGCCACTGGTTAACGTGCAAACCGGAGATATATGTGCACAGACGTTTTAGTGAATTTAGGCCTACAAGTATATCCCTCTGACGTGCATATGCGCATATGTTATTTTTTATGTCACTGGTTGGCATTTATGCAGGGAACTATGGAATCTGGTCCCATGTTATCACGTGTATGTCTTTGTCTGAATGCGTTCACACGCAAATCGTATCAGAATTTTGCTAAAAAAAAAAAAACATCTGAATCATATTTAACGTTCAGAGGATTTTGCAATTAGGTGGCCAGCTATTGCTACTTGCCACAATATAAGAATCTAATCATTGTGCAATGGTTTATTCAGTGGTGAGATGGGTGCAAGGGGAGCTGCTGCTATTGTGCTTGATGAAGTAGTTCCTACAATACATTGTAGGATGTTTAAAATCAAATAACTTAGAAGACCTAAACCACATGGCTTTTAAGAGGGCATGTCAAACAAATCTAATTCAATTTTTTGACTGGGTGACAAAAGTAGTTAATCAAGGGGGAGCTGTGGACATAGCTTATCTAGATTTTAGTAAGACTTTCGACACAGTGCCTCAACCCAGACTGTAAAAAAAGCTAGAAAATCTGGGATTGGAAACAAAAATAGTTGAGTGGATGCGATCTTGGTTACAGAACAGGCAAGAAGGAGTTGTAATAAATGGAATCCATTCAGGAGATGGTAAGGTTATCAATGGTATCCAAAATACGCCTTTTTCAGATGAAACAAACATATGTAACAGGGTAGACAACCAGGAGAGGTCTAGGTAGACTGGAGGAATGGTCAAGAGTGTTGCAACTGCAGTAAAATGCCAAAAAATGCAAAATCATGCACTTAGGACACAAAAACTAATGCTCAGTATACTCAATAATGGCGTTACATTACAAAACACTGAAGAGGAAAGGGATTTAGCGGTCACCATTTCATGTGACTTAAAGTTAGCAGGGCAATGTAACAAAGCAATGAGAAAGTTTGGATACTTCTTTGCATAGGTAGAGGAATTAGTAGCAAAATGAGGGAAGTAGTAATTCCTCTCTATAGAGCATTGGTGCAGCCTCACCTAGAATACTGTGTTCAGTATTCATATCTCCATAAGGACATAAATACATTAGAGAAAGTGCAAAGAAGAGCCACCAAAATGGTGCATGGTATGACCAACAAAAACTACAAAGAAAGACTAGAGCAACTAAATATGTATAGCTAGGATCAGAGAAGGGAGAGGGGTGATATGATAGCAGCTTTCATATATATCAAGGGACGTCACCCGGTGGAGGAGGGGGGCATTTTTCACAGAAAGAGGTGTAGCAGAACCCGGGGCATGCGTATAAACTGGAGGGTTGTAGGTTCAGGGGAAATGTGCCAAAGAATTACTTCACTGAAAGGGTAGTGGATAAGTGGAATAGCCTCCCATCAGAAGTAATGGGGGCTAATACTACAGAACAGTTTAAGCATGCTTGGAATACACATAAGGGTATTCTGAGTCTTAAACAAAAAAGAGAATAAAATTATGTTGGTACAGACTGGATGGGCCATGTGGCTCTTATCTGCCGGCACTTTCTATGTTTCTTTGTTTATATATTTCTATATCTTATGTATTCTGCCAAACAAATATAGAAGTGTGGGGATTAGAGAGAAAATTTGTGAAAGAAGGATATAAAACAACATTTCTTAACTGAAAACATCTAACTCAAAATAAAAATATACTGTATATGATTATTTTCAATTGTATTCAGGGAAAATGAATAAAAGTTCACATCAGCATAAAAAATTTCAAAGTGTGTGTGCCTAATTTACCATTATTCTTCTCCATATTTTTGCTACCTTGATTTGTTTTATTCCAGGAAGTGCAACATCCCCAATAAAACCTGTTGTTTCAGCATTTATAATCATGTTCTTGTTTTTTGTCTTTCCATATAAATTTACAAGTCTTGGAAGATATCAGCGTATAATTCTATTGTTTTATCTGCATTGGAATATGTAATAGAGAATAAAGCATGTTAGACATTTTATTCCAATTCTTTCCTGCAAAATTAAAATATCATTTTCAATGAGCTGAAAATATAAGTTTATACTAATATACGTATAACTTTGTAAAAGACAGAACACCTTATAACATAAGATGATTCCTTCAAAGTCATTTAGAGTAAATCTTGAGAGTTGTGAGAGTCATACTGGGAAGAATTAAATTGCAGATAATGAACATCCCTGTACAGTTCTTCGACATGGAGAAAAGGTTTGTATTATCAAATGGACCAAATAATTCATGCTTAAGAAATTTAGTAAATTACATTAATTATCTTGGTTATGATTACCTTGATTAACAAAAGTATTTTCAATTAACTTTATTAAAAACCTCCTCTCACATGAATAATACAACATGTTCTAATGAACATTTAGTATGTGTAATGTTGTTTTCAATAACTGTTTGTGCCAGACTTTATTTTTGATAAGCCTAGATAATAGTGCCTGAGTTATGGAGTATGCATTTTTTATTTTAGGTATTTTGTATGGATTTTTTTTGTTTTAGAAAACAAGATAAAAGTAAAAAGTGATTTTCAATCTAAAAAGACGTGTTACTTGTAAGTCTTATGTTTGAACACAGCCTCCACAAATGTTATGCCCAGATCCTCCTTGTATTCAGTTCGAATGTGCAAAGAAAATCCGCTAGCTTCGTATGCAGGACTTTGTTGACTGTAGTTTAAGATGATTTTCTGAATATGGGATAGCAATAAGGAAGGAAGTAAATTGTTGAACTTTGCCTAGGCGCTCAGAGACTTATCACCTTCCCTGGAGATAGATTAGTTGTTAAATTTTTAATATTTTAAATGTATGAAATAAGAGCTTTTTTGCTTTATCTTGAGTTAGGCACAGAATACATTACAATATTTAAGGAAAAAAATAGCAAAGTCAACAGACACACGGAGAGGCCCAGTCAGGATGATACAGGAGTAGTTATCACCAGATGAGCGAATAAAGGGGTAATCCCAGAGGAGTAAAAAGAGTTAAGCCAGATTTTAAATTACTTGGTTAAGGCATGGCAGAGTGCAAACTCATGGTGCTCTTGGGGTAAAGTCCTGTTGACCACAATGATCCAGTTCCATAGAAGAGGGGGTTCCTTAGCCATCCACTTCTGAGCCACTTGAGCCAAGCAGAACAGGGAAAACAAATAAACATAGGTGGGCCAGTCATACAAGTCCATCAGGTTAAGACAAAAGAGGCAGGTGCATGGGAAGTGACAGCTACAAAGTTTTCAATTAGGTTTTCCAAACCACCTCCTAGAACCAAAACACAAAATGGCAGTCCCAGAGAATCTCTTCAGATGTGAGACACAAACCCTCCCCATTTCCACGCATTCTCATCATTCTGCACGGGTTCAGATAAACTCTATAGAGAATATACAAGTATATTTGTGAGCAGAGGAGGTAGCTAGTCTGGAGGATATCAACATGTCACACCACTCATTGTCATCCAGGGCACCCAGAATTCTCGCCCATTGTACCCTCAAAGCTGTAATGTCAACAGATATGGAGTAGCACAGAGAGGAGAAAACATGGGTGGATAGCACCCTTTGGAGGTAATGGGGTCAGTAGTGTCCATAAGGGGTAGAGAGTAGGGGAGGGGGGAGTTAGGGAAATGCGGTCAAGGCATGGTGTAATTTCCACCATCCATCCACTTCCATGGATGAGGGCATCTCTGAGAAGGGGGAGCAGGGTTGGTGTGGGGCATAAGAAAGGACTGTGAGAGAAGGAGGTTGTAACAATTGTAGGATCTTCTCAGAGAAGGTTTGGACCTGTAATTTTTGCTAGTCCCAGGCCAGGAGTGTAAGTGTAGACTTCTGCATTTCTCCTTTTTTATTTTTATAAGTTGTTTGCATATTATGCACTGTGATCATTTCTCATATTAAATATCAGTTAATAAGTTCCTGTCTCTGTGTTCTTAAGGATTCACATGCCGAATAGCTTGGTCTATAAACGCTACATAGTTGTAACAGGAGAGGTCATATTGGGTTTATGAAAATTCTGGTACCGGATAATTGTGTTGTGTTAGTTTAAGGGAGGAACCGAAGGCCTCCAGAGATAGTGTGCACACTGTCCGAATAAACCTTGGTGGTGGCAGATACCGATATAAGTAATAGGTGAGTTAAACAAGGGAAGTTATTCAGGGTATAACAGACTAGGTGACTTATGAGATTAACCCCTTGCATCCTCTAGATGTCACAAAGTCTCAGGTGAGATTGTGGACGTGACACCCAACAACGCAGTCTGGCATCGGAGTGGAGAGGGAGCAGGCCAAGAAGGGTCCTTGGCAGGAACAAGCACCACAAAGCAAGATGGCATCTTCAGAAGCAAGAGTGCGCTGAAGGAATATGTGGAGTGCACCAGGGGATTGAGCATTGATTCATGAGAGGCAAGCCAACAGTGAGGCAGACGGTGAGCCCAAAGGATATGTAATGTTTTTGTTCATTATTGTTGGCATAACTTATTATAGGAGGTGGTGTTCATTTTAGTTCAAGTTCCCTCTCTTTGGTCCCTGACTTGTTCAGTGGTTGAAAAATCATTAAGATGAAATATTTTTTGCCATCTTTAAAGCAAATATCATTGATTGTATATTTATTACTACAACTACTACTACTACTACTACTACTACTACTACTACTACTACTACTACTACTTATGATGATAATAATAATAATAATAATAATAGTAATAACAATGTACCAGATCCAGTCTTAAACAAGTCCAGCATTCAGAGGAACTGAATGGTGAAATTGCTTAAATAAGTTTGCAGAGACTTTATTATGCAGATTCCCCTCTGTATAAAATATTGAACCTTTTCTAACGTATGTATATAAAAAGAAATATAAAGTATCTATGAAGTAATTTCTTTTTTATTATTTGTTTATAACCAAGGGTACATAGATGTTGATCAATTTCTTTTCTATTGGTGCCTTGAAGGATTGTAATGACAAAAAAATATTGCTGGAAATGACATGCAAATAATTATAAATGACTCTGTTCTACAGAGCTCTATTAACAATTTCTTTAGCTGTATATTTTTAGCTGTTAATTTATGCTAATTTAATTCATTTTGCAATTATACTAGCACAGTTAAATAAATGAGGCAATCAGTGTGCATACACATACACACACTAGCGGTGAAATTGCAAAACTGTTCCTATTTTACACTTTTTAAAAAGAACAGCTATATATACTGTATATAAACATTGAGGTCAATAATATTGTATAAATATCATACTGGATTTATACTACCTCAGACTTGTTTCACATGTATGATCACAAAATGTAATGTGTAATAGCTTATTTATTCCAAATGCCTGAACAACAAAGATAACCAAACCTAAATGTCCTACTGATTTGTGTTTTGACTTTTGCATGCCAAATAGCTGTATATCTGGCACTGTGTAGTCTTGTTGTGCACAGATGGTAAAACATCTTAGTTTCATGGATAAGCTTTCCACACAGTAGAGCAGGAATAAATGACAATATTCAGGTTTCAAATTGAAACATCTGAGGTTTGCCTATAATGAGGCATACTGGCATGTGTCTCATACAGCAGGATTATAGAGCATTTGCACCCAAATTTGCATGGTGCCTAACAGTACAAAGGTAATATATATTTACCTAACCACCTTCCCTATTAGCTCTATATAAGTACAGTATGTGTTATATGTGTATTTTTTTCTATAGAAAGGGCTTATTTTAAGCTCAGGCAAATACACCAAAAGGAAAAGTTTACAAGTCAATTTTATTCTTAATTCTATTAACAGTTGTTAGATCCAACTAAAATATAAAACAACACAGTATACAAATCATAAACAAATAATTAGTAAATAAATGATTAAAAAATGCAAATAAAATATTCAAAAATGTAATAAATTTTTTGAATTTTTTTGCACTCTTTAATCATTTAAATATTTGTTTATTTAATTTTTAATTATTTGTAGATCATATTTTAGTTGGATCTAACAACTGTTTAATAGAATTAATTAATAAATTGTATTTTTAACATTTCCTTTTGATTTATTTGCCAGAATTTAAAAAAGCCTTTTCTAGATGTTTTTCACATCGTGAGTGTTGGTCTATCCATGTCTTTTTATAGCAGCGGCAAATAACCAATTAATATTAAGATTGAATAATTAAGGTGCAGAATCTTATTGTTATAAATAGTTTATAGATTTAGTCTTACTCTATTACCACGTGAGACTTAGGTGCCACAGTTCTTGGCATTTTTTTTTATAATTTACAATCTTTGTCAATTAAAAAATAATTTTCTTCTAAAAAAATACAATGTATAAAGATTATTGACATACACACTTTACAAATTTTAAGTTAATTAATATTTCAGTGAAAGAAAGGGTTATTATTTGTTATTTTTTAAATTATTATTTTTATTGTCATTTAACAAACATNTTAATCAAGTTTACAAGTATGATTTCATTTATATTGATAAGATTTTGAGTGTTAAGCAAAACTAAATAAATACAAATGTTTAATGAAGTGTACATAGAAAAATATATTGCACCAGCATCTTTACTACCAATAAAGTAAAAAGAGGACTAACAGTCATCACAAGGAATTCAAGACAAACATATTTTCAAGACAATTTGGGGTGGCCTATGTTTTGGTTCACCAAACTTTTCCTATCACAAACCCTTCCACCTCTAGCTCCTTCCCTTCTAGCATAGTATTACTAACCTTTGTGGTTGGGTCTGTGCTGTGACCAGGATTCTGTGGGAAAGAAGGGTGCTGTCTCTGAGGGTGCTGCCTCTTTATCCATCTGGGGGAGAGCGCATCAGGAAAGTGAGCGTCTGGTGTAATAAATGGTTAAGCATAGCTGCATGTTTACTCATTCCTTATTAAGGAATTCATTAATCCTAAATAAGGAAATATTCTGGATACAAATATTTACACACATGTTGATATGTAAATTACAAAATGTAGAATCCATACTGCGAATGAGGCACATGATCAGGGCAAAAAGCAAACAATAAAAAGGGAACACAGACACAGTTTATTTGTTGGTGTCACAGAATGAGCAGTGAGGGTTGGGGTTTCTTCCTGTATTGCCTGCTTATGGTTAGAGAGTTTGACCACGTGCACAATAATGTGATGTTTCAAAAAAATTATCTGTGACACACACAAGAGATTTTTCATTCATTCCACGATAATTGGAGACCCATTCTAGTGTGTGATCAGCTTTATATTTACAGTATCAAGCATAGCATCAATATATAAGTTTAATTTTCTGAATTTTTTTATGATGATTGTCTATGCCACCAACCTTCTGACCCACAATTTTGAAGAAATGCATGCAGCATTACTTGTCCTTCCTAACATATGGTTTTATAAAGGGCATATTGGTATGAAATAATTTATTTGTTTATGCCTTTAAAGGATATTAATTAAATGTTTATAGTGTGTGCGGTGGACATGGGAGTATTATGGGAGAATACAGTATAAATAAATATATTTCACATACACTTTTTAGACCTGTAATGTAAACATTTTTTCTTATAAAATATTAGTTTTACTTAGTAGGTAGGAAAATATGGAGGAGCAGTGCACAAATATTTTTCATTCAGATTTAGCAATTGACAAAGCTTTCTAATGGTAAACTCACCAAAAACAACTAATAAAGAGTGTAGTAAATTTAAGTTACCAGAATGATTTACAAAACTATTTTCTACCTCACACAAACCAATGGTGCTGTATTGTGTATCCAAATTGTGTATCTAAATATTCATATATAATTTACCTTTTTTAACGAATCTATATTTTCAAAAAATACATCTGAATAAGTTCACTATTCTTCTATTTTAGAAATAATAGATTATTCATACCCCATGTGTTTCCATTGTCTCGTCACAATGACCAGTACATTTCAAGCATTGTGAATATAGATGAATCAATTGACTTGGTAAGGGGGAAGTGCAGCCATCTGGATTTATTTACTATAGAGCTGATTTGCTTTGCCATTGCCAAATGCAGTAGGTTTATCAGCTGCATATTTGCCATTATGTCATTCATATGTTTCATAAATTACAGCACAATTAAAATATTTTACATGACAAAAGGGGGCATGTATGAATATTTAATCAACAATATTCAATATTGTATTTTTTTTATTTTCATGTAAATTAAAAACACTAAATTCCAAATAACTGTAAATAACTTTACACTAAGGACCAGATTCAGGGTTGGAAATAAGAGAACTTTACATTAATTTTAAGTAAAAAATATTACATCATCTCGCGGGACATTGGGAAGCAGGTAAGTTTTTTAATTTTATGAACGATGCTGCCAGGGACGCTGCGAGCCGAAAAAAGCCGGGCACATCTTTGT
>JABWIB010006545.1:5109-15417 GCA_016617825.1 Platyplectrum ornatum
AATTCTTCTTGTTTTTTATGCGAAAAATTGTCTTGGTGTTTAGCGCAGTGAGAATAAGTTTCTATAGTATTCTCTCACACCTCGTTCCAATCCCTCACTGCTTAAGTCCTCACACATAATACAGAATTGATTCTACACCAGGCATATATTAAAATCCAAATCCAATCCAAATAAGATCTATGTTTATCTAAAGTACGTTGCCTGGGTCATTAATGGTCCTCAGCTATAAACATCTTAGTCATGTGAATGAGAAGTTAGCAGATAGGTTATAAATTCCCTGTAGTTATATCAGTGATATTGCTACCTAAAATATATNATTTTGAAGGCGTATATACAATAGAGTTGACATACTAATATGTGTAAATGGCATTGATTGTTACTTATATATGACAGAAAATATGACTTGGTTTAACATTTTCTGTTATTGCCTTGTTCAATTGCAGGTATCTTCTTCACACTTGCTGACAGCTTCTGTCATGTCTGCCCCTGCGGCCTTAGCTGTATCAAAGTTATTTTGGCCTGAAACAGAAACTGTGAAAGTGAATATGAAGGATGGACTAAAACTAGATAAGGGGTAAGAGTATTGTTGACCCTGAGATTGTACACCCCATTCAATGGCATATCTGGATCCGTAGAAGTACCCTATTTCACATAGTACATAGTCTAACATAGTAGTTAGAATGTAGTAAGTATATAGTAAGGGCTTCAGTAAGTAAGGGCTACGTACTATCCTTATATCCGCACTACCTTACATTAGAGCTAGTACAGTGCATACAAGGGGTATGGTTGCGGACTCCCATATTCATAGGGGGAGTGACAATCTGCACATATTATAGCCAATATTACAGCGTTCTGTTATAAATGCTGGAAATGTGTTAGTTACTCTTAGGGGCCNATTCAATCCCACATCACACGTTATTTTCCCCCTTATGCAAACAGCATGAGAAAAACTCACACTTTTTAGCTCGTGGCTCACTTCACNTTTTTTCCCNTNTTTGCACAGCCCCATAGAGNCGCGTATAAAAAGATGTGGTTAACTAGTACCATTACTAGTTACTATTAGACGCAGAAAAAGTGCACAACCAGTTTTTTCGCGTCTAAAGGCTAATTTGAATTGGCCCCTTAGACTGCAATAAATCTGCATTTAAGAGCTCAAGTCAAAACACATAATGTTACAACTGATCATTAGTTATAACAGATCTGTATAGTACCTTTTGCTTTTCCAGTTATGTGTTTGTACTACTGATAGAGATGGGCTCCACAATAGAGAGAAAAGAAGCCAGTAGAGTTATAATATATAAATATTTTTTATTAATATAGGCTTGGATGTTTATCTATGATTATTCTGCTTGCCATGATTTAGGGATGCAAGAAACATACTAGAGGCTGCAAGTCAAGGAGCATCTGCCTCAATCCCCCTCGTAGCGAACATAGCGGTAAATCTGATGGCCTTTCTCTCACTATTGGCATTTTTTAATGCTGTCCTGTCCTGGCTGGGAAATATGTTTGACTATCCACAGCTAAGCTTTGAGGTAAGCTTTATAGAACAAAATATAGGGTTCTCATATNGATTTGTTATTCCACTATTGCTTGTGACCTAGCTAGATATTCTAAANGCAATGCATTTTTGGAGTACATATAGCCACTGTTTTCCATTTGCTGTCTTTTCATGTTAGTGCATTATCAATATATTGCAGAAAATTGTCTTGTGTTGAGCCTGTAGTTATTATTATTGTTATTATTTTGTTATTATTTGTGGAAAGTGCACAGTTAAGTGCTGATACAACTGGTAAAATAGAAATAGCTAAGTTTTTATTTATCAGAAAAGATAAGTCAGAACTATTGGCCAGGGTCAGATTTAGGTGCCATCCATGCCTAGGTACAGCAATAATGGTCTCCCTGCTCTCATATGATGACATTATANTGTAGTACTGGGAGACAGATCACAAATGCAAGGACTGAGGCTGGGCATCACACACTTTCATAAGCTCAAACTTGTTGACAGGCTTACCCTTCCTCAACTAATGACTTATGGAAAGTACACTAATGTTAGTACTAAATTTGCAAAGTTTCTACTTTGTTTAAGGGAAAGACAATGAATTTGCAGGTTAAGACATATAAGGTATTGAAGTTGGATGTTCTTTGCTTAGACTATTTTTTTTATTAGAATAGACTATTTAAAAATATGGTATATATAAGTATATACAAAGTTTATGTATGGNGAGGTTTGCTATTTGTAGAGACCACACATTGGATCAGATCCAGACTTGAACTTGTGAGCGTAAAGTTACGAGTGGGCAAAACCATGTTGAATTGCAGGGGATGTAAATTTCATCTGTTGAAACAGTATTAGAAGTGATGCCTCCTAGCACAAGTGTAATAACAGTGTAACAGTAACACTGGTCAGTAGCTGTGTGCAAAATGCAACAATAAAGTATTCTCCCTGCATGCAAACACCAACATTCATTTTACCTCCCCTGCAATTCAATATGGTTTTACCCACTCGTAACCTAACGCTCATAAGTTTAAGTCTGGATCTGGTCCATTGTTATATGCTGCATACACTTTGTGGCACCATGCATAAAAACATTCCTATTAATAATAATAATAATAATAATAATAATAGTCAGAGTACATTTAAACACATAAGTGAGTGATATAGTCAAAATAACACTAATGTCTTCATTCAAGATTAAGGGCAAAACCCCACAGAACTGGGGACATTATTCCCTTGGGTCAGCGGCTTTTTACCTGTCAAGCGGAGTAACAGGCTTCCCCCCCATAGGTTAAATGGTGTCAGTAATAATCATATAAGCTAGAAAATAACATTAATCTTAGCAGATGAAAAGGAAAACGTTGTTTAGAACACTTTTTCTTGTAAGGACTATCAATAGTCGCTGTAGCTGTACCTGTTCCGAAGGATACATTTGCTTTCTTCTTTACTGCAACTCTAACACGCTGTATTGCTTGTTATATGAAAAACACACAATTCTCTATTTAACATGATATTGTTATTAATTGGTCTTGTCTTTGAGCAGGTGATATGTTCTTACGTCTTCATGCCATTNTCTTTCATGATGGGTGTGGACTGGGAGGATAGCTTTATTGTTGGAAAACTTATCGGATACAAGACATTTTTCAATGAGTTTGTTGCATATGAATACCTGGCTGGACTGATTACAAAGAGACAGGAGAATGGACCAATGATTATAAATGGAGTAAAGCAATACATGTCTGTAAGTGGGTTTTAAATCTCTGTAGTTCTATAAAATGGTCATACGCAAAATTGTGAACATAAAACATACATTGTGTATATAAGTGCATTTGTGGCTTGATGCTTTTGATCTGCTGTAGTTTCATTATAAGCTATTTGCTCTGTCTTCTGAAATAGGTACGGTCTGAAGTCATTGCAACCTATGCCTTGTGTGGATTTGCAAATTTTGGCTCGTTGGGAATTACTATTGGAGGATTAAGTATGTATAACTGCTCCATGCTGTAAATATATTGTCTTAAACTAAAATGTTAGAAACAAGGTCATGTTTTAAATAATTATTATTCTATCACCATCCCTGTTATGGTATTTACCCACCAAATCAAACTGAAACCATATGCTTTATTTCTGAGACCATTGTGAGTGTACAGGCCGGGATATGTATCTGTGACAAAGATCATTAATTACATAGGACCAGATCCGGAATTACGGATAATATGTGAATGTGTCTAAAAGTGCACTGGCGTTTGTCAGATGTACGCTATTGGATCCCCTGCCATACGAAACATTGTATGGCAGGGGATCCGAACCCTTTAAATTTACCAAATGGGGCTGGGTTTTCCNTGATTCGTGCAGTCAGCAGACACACAGACTGCTGATCCACACAGGGGTCTGACCAAGAGATGTAGCAACCAGAAAGTTCTAACCCCTCTTCCGCACACCAGCACTGCTCATACGAGAGCAAGGGAATCTAGATCTGGTCGGCTATGTTTCCTAATTCAGGATCAGGTCCTTGATGAATGAAAAAAGAAATATTTCGACAAACTGATAATAAAATGACACTTTTATTAGTACATTGCTCATTGAAAATAATAGAAGGTATAATAAACATGTACAACCAAATATAATATCATTCAGTTAAATAACATTAGAAAAGAAATATAAAACATGGGCAGGATCCATACTTCAGGTTCTGTCAATTATGCTCTTCAGTATCAGAGTCCACAGGTTGTATATCTATTTGACATATTCCTTTGTATCAGGGTTTAAACGTATTTCTCTGATGTTTCAGATGACAGCCACACATCTGATGGCATCTTTGTATTACATATATTTCACATGTGACAGGGAGGAAATAGGTAATAACCCTTAAATGATTTGTGTAGAAATAACTTTTATCTACCATATTTCTATCAGTAAAAGCTACTTAATGTTTTTATGTTTGTTTTATTGCAAAGCACTAATACATTTCATTGTGTTTGTGTGTTTCAGCCTCCATGGCCCCAGGTAGGAAAAGTGATATTGCAGCTGGTGCAGTCAGGGCTATGATCGCTGGCACAGTGGCCTGCTTCATGACTGCTTGTATTGCAGGTATTTCATTTGTATACACAAATTGCTCCATTGTGTAGGAAACATATGCTTATAAATAGAGAATAACACACAAGTACGATTTTTTTCTTAAATCCTATTTGAGCATAAACCTAGTAGTGATAATGTACCAGATCCATCTCTTCATTCTCCACCCGACTTCCACACAGGGCAGGCTTAATATATTGTCAAAATATGCATAGTGTGTCCTTGCTTAGTAAAGTGCAGATTAGCAGAACAATTGTTTACAAGACTAACTTTGCTGTAAATAAATATCTTAGTAATCTGACCATAAGATAGCACTGAATTACATGGTGCGGGTGCCCCCAGCTCTGCAAACCCATTTCTTACCTGAGGTCATGTGTCAAGGCAAATGATCAGCTTGACAGCAGGCAAGAAGAGGGAAGCTTCCTCTGTTTCATGGTGGGGGTTGGCAGGAGATATGCCAATTGCACAGGTACAGTGTACAAATCTAAAGATAGGGTCATGCTATTGCAACAGCCAATGNAATGCAGCACAGATGTTAGGATACAGTGGGGATCAGCCNCCAATGTGCTCTGAGGGAATTTGGAGCCCGTTCATGTCTACATAAAAGTTACTGGTACAATTAAAAGTAAATGAAGTTATGTGAGTGAAAGGAGTTCTTTTCCTCGACCCATGACAGTAATATCCGGTAATTGNAAATCAGTGCAAATATCTTTTATGTTAAAATGTATTCGAATTGTATATTCAGTAATGATTCTAAAAGTGTCATATTTTCTCAACAGGTATCCTAACTCCACCAATTAATAACATCATATGTGAAGATATTTTAGAGAATACCTTTAATTCCACAGGTTTTCCTGTTAGTTCACCAGAAATACTTGACTGCTGCTCGTCACTCCTTCATCGGTAAATATAATGAATCATTCTATATTTCTGTTATCAATGTCTATACGCGTTATAGAAATCACAGACAACACATAATTCATTCATCTGTATTCTTCATGCTGTTAAGCTTTATAAAACTTAAATTCATTTTTTGGAGTCCTGTAACTGGTGTAGTATCCAGTCTCTTAATTAGAGGGTATATATTGACCCTTCTAATCAACTTTCATTTATGTTTTCAATGTATTCTTATCTCAAATGAAAATCAGTTAATACTTGACTATCATCACTGAGCATCTTTTATGAAAGCNGCTTCATACACATAAATCTGACCCTGCCTAGGTCTTTGTTAAGGGCCACACAACCATTATCATTGCCCTTGAGAATATTCATACACAGTAAACTATCTATATGGTTTGAATGAAAAAGGATTGTATATATTTTTAGTTAGTTTTCCCATTTATTTTCCATCTATAAACATCCATCAGGGAAAGCATGTGGATGACTTACAATATAAGATCTCCTAACTATAATACACAATATAAGATCTCCTAAATATAATAAACAATATAAGATCTACTAACTATAATACACAAGATAAGATCTACTAACTATAATACGCAATAAAGATCACCTAACGATGAAACACGATATAAGATCCCCCATCTCTTTGACAAAGTATAGGATTGCCCAACTTTGAGACACAATATAAGAAGTAGAACTGTAGTCGCAGACTTTGCACAGTACAGTAAATGTGTATTGAGTATGAATTGAAAATTTCTATTTCTTTATCCATTGTTATATTTCTAATGTGTACTTCTAATGTGTACATGCGTTTCTATTTCTTTATCCATTGTTATTTTTCTAATGTGTACATGCGTTTCTATTTCTTTATCCATTGTTATTTTTCTAATGTGTACACTATTTACAGTATATGTAAACCTATATTAATAATGCATTATTTAGTTGTGTAAAAATAAAAAAAAGGACATTGATTAGTTGTNTTCTTCTTTTTTAGGGTTGCATCTGGTACAAATTTTACCTCTGGATCCAATTACAGCATGAGCATATTATCTGGTTGCTGCCAAATGGTCAATTCACCACCTATCAATTGTACTTTGCTTGAATAATAGTTAATTAGAATATCAAGTGACTTCATTGCCTATTTTATCTGTTTTGAAAATTTATTGTTTATATACATTTTTTACTTAATTAATATGATCATTGCTATGATAATAATGTGAACAGTAAAAGGAAATTTATAATTTGTCAGTGTTATTTATACTGTAGTTTATAAACTCGTTATTTTGTAAAATAATCTCTGAAGCTTTTTTTTATTTGTGACTTTTCCTATTTGTAGGATACAACTATGATGTTTATCTGATGGTTTTTTATTTGTTTGTGTGTCAACCGTCACATTGCTGTATAAAATGATATACTAAGTATGTCTATTAATATTTAAAGGTAGAGTTAAGGAATATAAACCTACAGTAACTTTGAAACAGCCATCAAAATTAGCAACAGTTCATGAAATTAAAATTGAATTGTAGAAGTTTTGAAGACGAATGCAACATATACCTTCACATTGCATTTGTACACAAAATGTTTCTCATGTTCACTTATGAAACTTATCCATAAATAAAAAATGTAAAGAAATATATATACATAATATATATGCATGTATATACATATAACACATTGCATAAATGCCTATGAATCAATGCAAAACAACTTGTAAAACACTACAAAAGTGACAGCAGTACATATACTGTGCAGACAACTGCAGTTGTATTGCACTTTTTCAGCCACTAGATGGTGCCAGAACACTTTCACTTTGTCCACCACCTGTAAGAATGTGCTAAAAATAGTGGAGAAAGCACAATAAGCTAATACAGAGCAGGTGCTAGAACGGAACAGGGGGACAGGGGAAGCAGAGTAGCGCATTGCACATGAATTTGCTGTTTTTTTAGGGTCTTTTTGTACTGCTCATGGCACGCACAGAAAAGTCACCCCACTATTGATGCGCACATTAGTGACTGTGTGCCTCTGCGACTGCAAAATGGCCGTNTTTTGATATTTTAATGAAATTTTGGGTCATGTCCAAGGTTACGCTTAGCACTGCGCATTGCGATAATTCAACATCTCCAACTTTTTGCCTGCACCTGGCTAGGGATGCTGCAACTGGTATTTTTGCAGTACTTTGCTGATTGTCAGCCTATTTTAAATAGCTGCAGGAAGTCCAAGTAAGCTTNAAATGGCAAAGTTGTAAAATGTTATAAAAATGTAAAAACTAATTTAAATACTGCACACCTAACCACAAACCAAAAACAGAATAAGGAAGTAAAAAAAACATATAGGAAAAAAACAGAAAAGAAAGGTGGTAAACTGCGAATCCATGAATGCTTGTTCAGGTGCGTTTTTTTGCACACGATTCACAGAAGCGAATTTTGGTCAAAAAACCGCAACTTTGGATGTGTTGCACAGCGCATCCATGCAGAAACTGTGACTCTGCTGCGCACCAACTCTAGATCTGCTCCAGGGTATTTTATGCTTTTTGTGGTTCTAAAATTGTCAGAACTCTTCTTGGGTCATATGGTATGTTTTGTTTTTAAGTTGAAAGCAACACTCACCATAAAAAACGCCCTTTGAGACGTTATGCAGGCGTTTTATATATATATATATATGTATATATATATATATATATATATATATTTAGGAAATACTTGGTATTTATTACTTGGTATTATTCAGAGGAAAACAGATAAGATAGTACAGGCTGGTATGATGTACCATTAAGAAACTATTAGCTGGTACTCAATACTATCTTCTATGTCCAGATGAGGTATGTTAGTTGTAGAAAAGAAAAGAATAATTAGAGGCCTAGAGAAAGCAAAGTAATTGAAGAGCTAGAGAGAATGCTTTGGGTATGAAACACGAAGGGTGAAGAGATAAGGAAAATAAACAGAGGCAGAGCTAATGACAAGAAGGGAGGGGGAAAGCAGTGTGGATATTAGGGTGGCACAGTTGGTGAGAATAAAGCTAGGCTAGAAAGAAATGAAAAGAAATAGAAGCATTTGATAGAATNCATTTATTGGCCTTAATACACTGTTCAGATCAGTTTAGCGTTTACTTTTCCTCATTACATTTGTACAGACACTTTATGTCACTGGGGGTGGATCGGGATATAATCTATGGGACATTTCTAATATATGGAAAAAATGTAATAAGAGGTTTTGTTACAGAATGTTACTGTATTACATCAATAGGTTTAAATATTGCCGTGGTTAAGTATTCCTTGGGCTTGGATAGATGGCTGTTACTGTCTTTCTAGTGTGGTTAGCAGGGCTATAACAAACTTTATTCTGGGGTATAACAAACCCTAATCCAGATTAAGAATTACTATTTAATCATTAAAAATTATTAAATATCAGGGGCCCCAGGAAGTTACTGTCCTGGGGCCCGGAATTCCTATTGGTGGCTCTGCACACAGAGGTCTTAATGTCCATTTGTAAGAAGGAAATGCACTCTCTTCTCACGGGTGCACTTTGTCCATGTGCAGGTCAGTGGTCGCCTTTAGTAACCTCCTTTGATTTAAACTAGGCTATTACATCAAAAAATGTATTTTTACAATTCATTTGGCTTATTTATCGTATTATACATACGAAAGCAATAATGAATAAAAATNATTCTGAAAATGATTTTTGCTTAGCATAATATAAAGTTTTAAAATGAAGATGCAGATCATTTGTGTGTATGAGTGCTCCCAAAATGTTTTCACTGGCAAACAATAAAAATCCCCACACTGAGGACCAGACACAGCGTCCGGAGCCTCTGCGGTTTTTTACATAGCGCAGGGAAGCGGGGCGTAAGGCATGTTCCTCTCCCTGCGCTCTATTCAGAGCTGCGCTTTTGCCTAACGAATGTCAAACGAATACCTTGGATACATTGCGTTTTATTTCTAAAAGGTATATGTTTTAGGGCAAATGTCGATATGAGGGAATATTTTATGTTCAGATAATATCAGACAAATAATTTGAAAGCCAAATGTTAATAATACCTTACAGGGACTACATGTCTATTAATTACAGTCAAACTGTTGTCTCTGTAGTACATGGTATCTTGAATAGCAGTAGTTAACCGCCATTAGCAGAATGAACATAATGAACATTGGTAAAGTGTCAGTGGATAATATTACAACATCACTTTGTGATATTATAACACTTGAATGCAGAGGCAGACTAGATTTAATCTTTGGAGGGAATAGACCAACATTTAAGCTCTTTAAACCTCTAAAGCTTGNTGCAATTTTACTGAATGTGCAGTAGGCAAGGTTACATCAGATAATATATCCATTAGTTGGCCTCTGTCCTCAGAAAAAGGTGCATTTATCTAATTGAGACAAGTAGAGGGGCATACAGATTAGGTAGTGCACATGCAGCTGGATTTAATAACTTTATTTGACAACACACTCTCAATCTTAAAACATCTACCATTATATAGGGACATTATGGGTAATTGCTTGGTAAACCAAAACTTCTGCAGCTGGTTATTATGAAACAGAGGAAAGTTCATGNACCTAGAACAGCACACATTCAAAAGGTTTGTTTGGGAAAACAAATCTAACTACTCGCAATACCTTTTTTGTGAGGTCAAGACTGATATTATGTGTGGGTTTTCTTTTCTATTAAACTATAGATATAGGACCTGATTCAGCGTTCTGAATAGAGCGCAGGGAGAGGAACATGCCTTATGCCCCGCTTCCCTGCGCTATGTAAAAAAACGCANAGGCTCCGGACGCTGTGCCACTGCCAGCGTGTACTCACAGAGGTACGCTGCGAGCAAGAAAGCCGGCACTCGTGCCG
>JABWIB010006546.1:8713-23644 GCA_016617825.1 Platyplectrum ornatum
GAAGGAGAACTGATATTTGGTAAGAGGCTCACCCTCGCGGTGCGCCAACCAGGCACTCCCCCTGGCCGAGCCCCACACCAAATAAGTACGCGCCAGAGCAACAGGGCACAGTGACGTGTCCGGTTGCGCCGGCAGGAAAGCCCAGCGACCTCTACCCACCTGATCCGTTTTAGAACGGTGCACCCGGCAAGCGACCCGATGATCCTCGACAAAAACATTACCGGCAAGCAAACCCGTCCCTACAGCCGTCTTGCTGGCAGCAACTAGTTCCCCAACCCGGAAAGCGCCGAAGAAAGCCCAAGAGAAAGCCGTGTGGAAAAGAGCGCACTCAAAGGCAGACTCCGTCACCCCAGGGAGGGCAGCCCACTGCCGGGATAACATCTGCATGTCAATGGGTCACCTGCTATCAGCTGCGACAGGACGACTACGGCCCCACCCCTTCATCACCTTCCGTACCAGGGGGTGACCCGTGAAGTCCGGGACGCCCTCCAGCACGGAAAAATGAGCCACACCCGCCAGGCAAGACGCCATGCTGGCCTGTGACCTAGCTGAAGCGTACTCCTGCCAAATCCAGCCTAAAAGCAAATCATGTCCGGACTTACCGTCAGCCCTGTAGCGTTGCATGTATCGGACCCACTCGGACCAGGCACGCTGATAGACTCTCAGGGTCGCTGGAGCAAGGGAGGCATTGGCCAGGGACCTCAGACCGGATACATGAGCTGCCAAAGATGCACAGGACATGTTAAACCCATAACNGAAGCGCCCGGAGCCAATTCCCGAAACCTCGNCCATTCCCCCCTGGACAGCGCATCAGCGACCCCATTATCGACACCCGGGACATGCCTAGAGCGAAATGTGATGTTATAGCGCAAGCACTGAAGGACCAAGAATCGCAACAGGCTGATCGCCGGGGAGAGGACGACCGTTGGCCATTGATGGCCTGGACAACCCCCAGATTGTTGCACCAGAAAACTATGCTGCGATCTCGCAATGCGAGTGCCCACAGCTCCACTGCTACAACAATGGGAAACAGCTCCAGGGGAATAACCTTACAAGCAAAGTTAAGCAGGCCGAGAAGGGACTGTACCTTTTTCAGGATGGCCTTTCCGACGAGACCTGACGTCCGACAGCTCCCCTATGAGACGATCGACCTTTTCCGCAGGCAGCCTACACACGCCGGCGACCGTGTCGATTTCGATGCCAAGATAGGACAAACATGTGGAGGGACCTTCGGTCTTGTCGTCGGCAACCGGCACACCGAACTGTCGAACCAGGGCCTTGGCGGCCTGCAGAGCCTCCAGACATTGGGGTGACTGCGACGGACCTATGAAGATGAAGTCGTCCAGGTAGTGTGCAAGCCGCCGATCCGGGGATCCACGTTGCACACACCTGTGCAGGAAGGAGCTGAACATTTCGAAAAAGGAGCAGGATATGGCACACCCCATTGGCAGGCAACGATCTACGAAGAACCCCTGCGGAAACCTGAAACCCATAAACCGAAAGGAATCAGGGTGCAGCGGAAGGAGCCGGAAAGCTGACTCGATATCCAGCTTGGCCATAAGGGCGCCAGACCCGCAGGAGCGGACCATACCCAACGCCTCCTCAAACGACTGGTAAACTACCCTGCACTGGTCCTGGTCAAGGGCATCATTCACCAAACCCCCTTCCGGATAGGAGAGGTGCTGAATGAGCCTGAACTTCCCTGGCGCCTTCTTGGGTACCACCCCCACTGACGAGATGACCAGGCCCTCTAAAGGCGGTGTCTGGATAGGACCTGCAATCCTACCTTTGACCACCTCGTCCATGACCTTCTGCAGCAGAACTTCCGGGAAACGTCGTGCTGAGCCCAGATTGCGCAGGGACGTAGAACTTACCGGCCTAACGGTGGGCAACCTGAAACCAAACTGAAAACCTTCCCTNAGAAAAACTGAAACAGATTGAAGGGGATAAACCTCTAACCAAGTGATCAAGCTAGCCAATTTAATTGGCGATGGCGCCTTGCGAAACAGGACGGGACTGCCCCCTAAATGCAGCGGGAGGAGGCGCCCTGCAGTCCTTTGCCGGGTGGCCTCCCCCGCAGCGCATGCAGGTGTGCCGAAATCTGCACCCTGTGCCTCTGGTGCATCTGGTGTTGTTAAATGCAAAGCACCGGCCCCGACCCGCGGGCAGGACCGATGTCGCCGCTGCCCCACGCTGCATTCCGCCGGCCCTACGAAAGGACTGAATGTCCATTGAGGGCCGACTGGACTGGGTCACAGATGTCGATATCTCGACATCCTTAACCCCAAACCCAATGAAAGGCAGACCGTCCCGTTTCTTGCGAAAGCGCTCGTCATACAAGCGTCAGGCCACGCCCTTGAACGTACCTTGTAGTTCGTGCACCAGGTGAACATGACACCAAACCGTCCGCGCTTCCTCTGGCTGGAATTCCACGTAGCAGGGGGCAAAATAGCAGAATCCCTCNAACCACCTGGCAAAAGTCTTATAAGCATCCTCACCCATACCACCACGGCCAGAGGCCTCAGCCAGGCTCTTCCTTGCGTCGTCGGTCATGGCGAACATATCCACGAATTTCCCCTTCCAGATCCTGTCAGACTGCCGGACCATCCAGAAAATGGCGGAATTTTCGCAACCCACCGCTTGTGATCTGGCCTCAGCGGCCCTAGCGGCCCAGGCGGCCATTCCCGACTTACCAGCAGACTTGGTGCGACTACCCCCTAGTGACTTACGGAGCAAGCGCATGACCTTGCTGGGGCAAATCCTGGAGTCATCGGACCCCACAGAGGAAACCTCGTCTGACACTGACGGGGAATGACTAACCCCAGAAACAGGCACCAACTCACCCGTTTCCTCCTCATCACCTGGTGTAGTTGCCGGAGGGAACAGGCCCGGGACCTCATCATCTGGTTGCAGCTGACGCACCTCCACGGGATGGGAAACTGCAGAGGGAGCAGGAGCTGGAGGAGAAGACACATCAGCAGACACAGGCACTGGAGGTTGAAAAACATCCCCGGACATCTGACCCACAGGCGACATAGTACCCCTGAAGGGTTGCTGCAGATTAAGGGTGTTAGGCACCACAGGAGACCCAGACATTGCAAAATTCATGGCCCCAGCCGGAGTGGACATAAAGAGCATGAATGGAAAGGGGAAAGGCATAACCCCCCCTCCCCCGCTCTGTGCCCACATTGACTGAGTGAACCCCCCAGGCGGGAAGAACCACTGTGGATTAGGGGGGACCACTCCTTGGCTCGCTGGGATTGCAGCCTGACCAGCATCAGCTGCCCCTACCCTGGCCGGGTCTGAGGGGGCACCCCTGACCTCGATATTAACAGCCAACCCCCAAGGACCCTTGAGGAGCAGGTGCATGATGCCCCCCCCCTGGAGACTCCACGCCCCGTGGTGAACATGCCCCCACCTCTGGCTTGCGCCCTCTGTAAGGCCGATGCAGAGGAGGGGCAAGAGGAGGCCACAGAGCCCCCTATGGACGGAGCCCTGGAGAAGAGGGACCCTCTGGAACCGTCTTCTTCCTGGGGATGTTAAACGCCCTCTGAGCCTCAGGAGTCCCAGGTACCACAGAGGGACCAGCGGAGTGAGCGCTGCCAGCGGAGTGAGCGCTGCCAGCCTCGCAGCGCTGTGTGTCCTGGGCAGACGTAGGAACCTGCGAACGTGGCGCCGCGCTGCTCGTGGGAGCCGCCATGTTGGATCCCGGAAGTGCCCGTCTAGGGCGCGCGGGCGTGACGTCACGCGTGCGCCCCCCGGCACCGCCGCAGCTTCAGCCACCTCCAGCGCGTCCCTAAAACGCAGTGGGCGCACGTGGTTCCTGCTGAGGCGCGACATTGCTGCAAGGATCGTTCGGAGCAGGTATTCAAAAGAGGGATATTAAAGAATAGGGAAGGAAAGAAGAGGACAAGAGGAGGGGGGTGGGAGGAGGGATAGGACGCTGCACCACTAGAACTAATCAAAGCAGGGTATGAACACACAGAGGAAACAGGCACAGAAGGGAGAGAGAAAGTAAAGCAGGAATAGCGGGAAAGAGATAGGAAATGAAGGGACTTAAGCCGCAAGGGACACTATACAACCTGCACCTAAAATCTTCTCCAAAAAATGGCTGCTGCTCTGATGTAACAGGCAGCCTAAATAAGTTCTACCAACCCCGCCCCCTCACTCCCATTAACCCCAAACATTATATTTAAATCTAACTACCCATCCCACCCCTTCCCGCTCCCCAATCATTTAACCCTTCCTTCTCCCTGGTGAGTCAGGGGTGCACCTGCCTGCAGTTTACTGCACTGCAGCCCTATGGGGCCTTGTGCTCTTTTAAGTCAGTAAATCTGTCCATTTTCCTGGACTTACACTCTGCTGTTGTTCGCCATTGGTGCC
This sequence comes from Platyplectrum ornatum, assembly GCA_016617825.1. NCBI lineage: Eukaryota > Metazoa > Chordata > Amphibia > Anura > Limnodynastidae > Platyplectrum > Platyplectrum ornatum. The sequence goes on from JABWIB010006546.1 coordinate 13,097, forward strand.
ATCTGAGCTACTGCTGGGAGTAAATCCGGATTTCAATGTGTATTTCATAGCTTGCATAAATGGACTACTGATTATACTAGATATGTTACTCTACTGTCTACCTGAAAATTGTGTCATTTTATGATCATGAATCTGTATTTACATCAATGATAATTGCTTCTCCAATGGATTATTATGTAATGTAGACTATCAATGGATTACTATTACTATGCATTTTATTAAACACTGTTATTTATTAATGAATAAAAATGTCACTAAATTTGGGTTCTGGGCCCCACAAGTGTTTCATTAATTGATCACAGTTTATCTTTTCTGCATGTTATAGCTTGTGACACTGTGTAGGATGTTGCTGATAAGGTATTTTGTTCATGGTTGTCTTTATTTCATTACACTTGGGGACAGTAGTCCTTGCTGTTCCCCCCTGATGGCGGGCCTGGATATAGATATTTCTATGTATCCAGATAGTGTGGATCTTCTGTACATTTGTTTTAAAAAGCATATGGTTAAACAACTTTAATTCATTTTACTTGTGCATGTAATATTTTTTTTAAGCCTTTGCTACTTTACACCATTTGTTGAACTCTATTTATTTGGTATTTTCATTAAGGTGTGGTTCTTATTTATTAGTAGCATCCCTCTCTTTTTCAACTCCTGTCCATGTCTTTGTCTATAATGTCTGTAATGCAATTTGCAACTTGTTTTTTTTGTCTCTGCATATAAAAATGGTGGCGGTGCATTTGGGGACAGTATATTCTAAGATGACAAGCATGGATGTGGATATGGGATTTTTTTGCTTACTAGAAAATGTCTGGTATGCATGACTTACTTTGCAGTCAGAATGTCCTTTGTATATCACATGTACAGAAAGCTTTTGGTTGACAGCTAGGCTTCTTCACACAGCAGCAAAAACTGTAACACCTGCAGTTTTTTTTTGTAGACAATAATACAAACCTATTGAACCATATAAAACTATCCCCAAAAATGGTTTATAATTCACTATAATAATGTTTAAGATGTACCTGTTTACTGTAATTCAAGCTTAATTTAGTACAAATTGAAGACAATGGGGTATATTTACTGAACGGTGAGATTGCAGTGAGATTGAAATGTGGGGATGTTGCCCATAGCAACCTATCAGATTTGAGTTCACAGTGTGTAAAATTAAACTGAGAGCTTGAATCTGATTGGTTGCTATGGGAAACATCCCCACTTTCCAATCTCACTGCAATCTCACCGCTTATTAAATATACCCCAATTAGTAAATTAGATAGAAAAGCTTGCCCACCCAGTTTACATTTTGTATAGCACAAATTAAAATATGAAAAAGCCCTAATATCTGTCTCCTATGCTTAGATATTGCCAAAGAAGACATGGGACCAAATACAGGTCCCCCTCCACACATGACTTACACACATTCCATACGCTAGGAAATGTGCCCAAGCACATATGGCAGGCACATGTTCGCTGCCACAGATACCATTCGTCTGGTGGTTTCTGTGGCAGCCCATATGNATTTGCCAAATGTGTTCATGCATATTCCCTAGCCTATAGAGCAATGTTCCATACAGTAGGGGCCATGCCATAGGGGAGTGACAGGGGGTTCCCATCTCCTGCTCACCTGCAAAGGTCTCTTCAAGAACTTTTCGAAAAGGTTACCAAATCAACATATGAATGAGTGCACCAGTTATCACCACGTTGTGTTTCTATGACCAGATTCATTTTAATCATCACAATCTCTATATCTTGCAGCCCTGCTCCATACTACAAAAGTCTCATACTCCCTGCCTTTTTCAACTGGCCAGCTGTCTCGTGTCATCCTGTGGTCTCCCATTATGTTCCCCTCTGGACCGGTGTCCAAAATAGGCTGCATTTATCCACCAGCCCTAGCCTAATTGTTCCCCTGTTTGATAACCATACCTTTCCGCTAGGTCAAGGCTCACTAGAGATTTCTGTCTGGGCATCGAAAGGCAACTTTACTCTCCATGATCTTGCTCCCACTTACACCATTGTGCAGTTCTCTCAGTTGCTTGTGAATGAGTTGGGTGTGGAGAAAACCTTTTTGATCTTTTTTACCAACTCATCAGGTATTGCTTCGCCACTAGTTCACGGATTTCTTTGAACCTGCGTGGGATTGGGACCTGGGATCCTGTGGAGTGGAAGGATATCCAGACTTCAGTTGCTTCGTTGTGTGTTTGCAACATAGAAAGTAGGTATAAACTGCTATCATTGGTATATGGTCTCTTCCAGAATGGCTTGCTTAGCTTTGAACACCTCTGATACTTGCTGGCGCGGTTGCTCTACAACTGGATTCTTCCTCCATATATGGTGGCCATGTCCTGGGATCAAAACACTGTGGGTTGAGGTTCACACCTTTCTTACCACTTTGCATACTGCTCCTTCCACAAAATTTCATCCTCCCATTATCCGCCAGCTACTAAACCACAGATGATTCTATCCCTTCCTTCCAACAAATCCTGGATGAAACATGACTCGGGATATATGACTCGCATCGTGCATAACTCTGATGACATATTCTGTAAATTTTGGGAACCATGGGCCTATGATTTTGGTGTTTCCCTCCCAATATTCTACTGTACTCTGAGACTTATTCGTCCTGCTCTATTTTATAATCATACTCCTTTTCATTCTCTTCTGTTCTCCTCTCCTCCTCTCATTTTCTTCCCTTTCCTTTTTCTCTCTTTTGAAGGTCAGTCATCTGTCTTCTCTTACTCTTATTTTCTCTTTTTCTTGAGCAAAAATACACATTTTACTTGAGCAAAATACACCAAAAGAAGGACAAAACCAGGAACAATTCTACCAGATGACGTCTTTCTTTATTTTTTTGTATGGTTGGATCCTTTCAGGCGCCAAGCTCTGATATGCTAATGATTCTTTTCTACGTTACTTGCTCATTAGATGACATGGCCATGTAATGGATTTTTTTTCTTTGCTCTGTGTAAGCTTGCCTGATCTTGTAATGTAAAAATGAGTGTGAAGCCTTAACTTCCTCAATGAAAATTAATTAAATGGTCGCAAAATAGGGATTTTAGCTGTATCCTGTTGACAACTTATTGGAAACTTGATATACTGGATGTTATATGTTTCAGACGAGCATGTCATCTTTTGAAGTGTTGAAAACACGAGAATTCGCATCGGGCATGCTTCTACAGTTGTTCTGTTCTGAGTGGTTACTCAGATGTTATGCTTGTTTCTTCATTTCATTGCCTAATTGGATAGACATGTGTTTTGGCTACAAATAATCCAGAACACCACAACACAACTCAACAACCGTCCAAACGGTTCCACTTTAGGGAGTGACAGCAAAACTTTTCAAATAAGGAATTGGAGATTCTTGTTTGAGTAGCAATATTTGGTCTTTATCAGGACAAGGGATATGTGACACCTATGGGACGTGGCAGGGTATGGGCAGACATCTTTACATGAATAAAAGCTGCGGCACCCACGCGTTAAACCAGTGATGTTATTAAATAAAAAGAGGTAAAACAGTAATACAGTAAACATTTCACAATTACTACCCAGGTAATTCAGTATTTTACTACCAGGGTAGTTTGCTGGGGCTCTGAATTACCCTGGTCAATAACCCCATTCACACTGCTAAAATACCCTGGTAATTCACAAACTACCCTGGTCAACACCGTTCACACTGCACCATAAGTTTCACCCTCATCACAGAGCCGTGATTAGCTGTCAAAAGGGATGTCACAGAAATAAATATGGAATACCTGAAATCAATGCTAAAAAAAAATATTTTTTATCAAAATAAAAATATAAAAAAGGAAAGGAAAAAAATAATAAAATAAAATCTATTAAGAAAAATAAAAATAGAAAACAATTATTAAATCAAATGACATAAAATCTTTTAAAAATTTAATTATATAAAAATAATAAAATCATATATAAAATTCATTTAAAAATTAATATAAAAGTAATATAAAATATATTTTAAAAAGTAATACAAAATTATTTAAAACAATATTAAAAATTAATGATTTTAAAATTATAATTTATAAAACAAGTACTTTTTTGCCTATTTTTTACACAGGGGTTCACAAATTTTACAGGGTTCATAGGGAACACACATTTTATTAAAGGGGAATAGTGAGTACCTACAGGAGCTGTATCTCCTGATACAGGAGACACAGCTCCCGTTAGTACAATAATCTGTGCAGTGAGAGCAGTGCAGACATCGTCCGTGTCTGCAGGATTTAAACTGCTCGTGACCCTGCCTGGGTAACATTACCCGGGCAAGATCTGTTCAAACAGGAGACTACCTGCAAACAAGCAGGGTAAAACTCTGCTTTTGGCCTGGGTAGTAGAGCCGGGCAAACCTGCCCTGGTAGTTAAACAGAGCCCTTTCACACAGAGCACACTACCTGGCAGTTCAGTCAACCCGGGCAGTTGATTGAACTGCCTGGGTAATAGGCCTCTGCATAAACGGGGTATGAGTCAGAATACCTGATGTAGGTTTTGCACTATTCATACAAGAGCATAAAGCACTTTTACCATACAGCTCCCCTGCTACAATTGCATAATATACAGAAGTTGCATTACTGTGTCTGTATCAATCCAAAATGTCAGGGGTTCTCCACCAATACTCAGAGTACTTGTCTTGAGGTAGTTGGGGCGATTGACAGAGGGCAAGTGTGTGTATGTATATGTATGCAGGACTTGAAGTGAGGGTGTATATGGTGGTATGCCATACAATTACGTCTTTTACTGATTTAATTTAATTCTTTTTTTATTTTCCCATCCCATCACTTCTAAATCATGTCAGCCATTCATTGTCACTGAGGTACATCCCACCATGAAACATCCAGTAGAGCTGAGGGTGAAGACACCAAAGGACAACAGCAAATGTTAACCAATGGCTACAGTATCTGTTTACTGAATCAGTGGTTGAAGTGGAAATTTAGAAGTGGTGGTATGGGCATTCAGAAGTGGTGGTATAGAACATAGAAAATTACAGGAGGGGTTGTTTGTCTGCAGGTTCCTATCTCCACATCTGGTGGGATTGCTCCGGGATCAGAGCACTAAGGCAGGAGGTCCGGGAACTTCTTACTAACCTACTTCATATTGACATACCATTTCTTGCACAATACTTTTTACTCCCCCTGGGTCCCCCTTTTGCTACTCGCTCACAACATAAGATGATCCTTCACGTCGGCAGTTACCTGTTTGACAGCCTTGAATTGGCGCCAATCTACCGTTCCATCCTTTTCTTCCGTTCTAGAGAAGGTTTGGTATGTGTACAGAATGGAGTACATGATGTGCATTTTACATCATACAGCAAAATCTTTTTGTCAGACCTGGGAACCGTGGGCATCATATTTTGGTGCTTCTCTCCCGCTATTTTATTGACCAGGTCCAGGAGCTCCCCCCTCCACTTCCCCCCGTTTCCCTCTCCTCCTTTTTAAGACTGGCCACTCATCCCTCTAAGAACATAGAAAGTTTTTTATGTTGTAAAAAACTATTCAAAGGACTGCATAATTATAGAAAGGTGTTTTTTTTGCTTCCCTAAATTAAGTAATATAAATTCCTGTTTGTTGAATTAAAATCTAAGTTAAATACAATGAATGTCACACAGTACAAACTCAGTCCCATTTGATTAATTTAAATCCCCCCAGGTCCAGTCCAGGGGACAGATTCCCTGCTGCATTGAACAATGTTGCGTACGACAAGGGATCGACTTGTGCAGATCTGGCAAGCAGAAGCTGGCTCTTGGTAGCAAACCAGGATCCAATCCATTATCTATCACAAGGTTTCTTTCTACCTTGTGTAGATAAGAGGATTACTTTCTTTCTATTTCTTCAGTCTTAGTTCATTACCTCCAAGTGTCCTTCACATAACTTGCTGTGTAAGCTATTTAACAAAACAACTTTGTAGCAGGTATTATGGAATAAACATTCCTTCAATACCACATACTTGTGAGAAGTGTCTGTCAAGCCTTACTATGCAGTTTGAAGGCAGTGGGCAAATCTTTGTTGATTAGCATTTAGGTAATACTTATAGCTTGTTTGTGTAGTATGTAGGAAGTAGCTGTAAATGCAGTATTAAGGGACATTTTATGTTTATTGTGTTCACACATTGGATGCATGTAGACCATGGTTGCCAACTCTCCCGGAATATCAGGGAGACTACCTGAAAAGTGGGCCACCATGATGTAGACAGTATCTATGTCAATTACATATACACTATAATCAGTAAATATAATTAAATACATGAAGAGATTAAATATTATTTTATTTATTACATTCGGTATATTACAAACAATTTGAAGGTAATCAAAATGAATACAATATACATATGTAACTGTGTTAATGTAAAATGTAGGCAGATTAAGTCTATAGAAGAAAACATATTATAGAAGAAAAATATAAATGAGTCATTGCAATTCCAGAGGCACAGGAAGTCTTTTTTCTGTTACCTACCCCAGAAATACAATGAATGAAAATGTTTTTTGCCATGTATGATACTATGTTCATTAATAGGAATATACCACTACAATAAAATTATGGGCTACTAGCACTATGACTCAAGGCCGCCAAGAGGTACAGAAGGCACCTCCACAAGGCACCCCAGGGCCTCCTCGAGGCTTTTGGGTGCCTCTGGGTGAGTTAGCTCTCAATTTGGAAACATTTACATGTGACCCTATTATGGGACTCTCATTGTTTAGAGTTAGGACCCCCTTAGCAGAAAAGCCTTGACGGGGCAGGGGGCTTATCGCATGCTTGCAAGAATGTGTAACTGATATTTCTGCATTTTATTTTACAGAAAGAATAGCATAAATGGTTATTGGTTAACTGCAGTGTTGCTGGGGCATTTTTCCCATATAGAAAATATACCAGCCGATGTTCATAAATAGGACCATAAGCTTTTCAATTTTTCAGTTTTATTGTAAAAACTGTCATCAGGAATACAGTGTCGTGATATAAATATACAAGTAATTGACTTACCCACCAACCACAACGTCTCGCATTGCACGAGGAACACCCAGTGCCGGGGATGCCGGAAACAGCATGGTCCCAGCTTCCGGCATGCCATCATGCAAGGTTGTCGTGGGAACCTATAAACAAATGTGAAGCGGTAGAGATAGAAAACAATTCTATTGAAAACATCCAATGATCAAGAGCTTTTTCCCTATATTCAGCTAATATATAAAGAACATACAATATACAGTACTTTTAATAGAAAACAGCCCATCATTGCGTCATCTCAGGACTTCCTATCTGCACCGACACTCTGATGTGTCTTAGGCTACTAGGGAAACATGTCCATATTAAAAGATCAATCTAAGAATCTAGTACTTAACAAAGTACTTAAACCCTGTTAGATATGCTAAACAAAGTTACCGATATATAGAACTGACAAGAAAAGCAGTGCTATGCAGGGTCCTTTTTAAGGTGGAGGCCTGGAGCTGTACTCTCTTTAGCCCAATTGTTAATCCGGCCCTAACACGAAACAGTCTTTTATAATTCAATCCTGCAAGTTTATTTTAAAAAAAAAACAAGCTGCAAAAATGTCACGCTTATTAATTTTAATACATATTTGTGCCCTATTATTTAGCAAATTCTCTTCGTAGCTTTGATTTTAATAATTTTTCCACATTTTTCAATCATTTAAACTTGAAGCTTTTATAGTTATGGTTGCAATCAAAGTCTTTGTGTATAGTACATGTTTTGGTTAGGAGATGAAATTACATCTGACATATTGTTTCATGAAGCCTACTCATAACATGTGATTTAGCTCAAAAACATATTTAAAGGTCAACTTTGTGTGTATTGTCACACAGTACTGATAATTCTGTATTAACTGTGTGTGATATCTAAAAAATGGAGGAACTGAGTCTATATAACATTTGTTTTTCTATACCCTCTTAACTTTGCTTAGCAAAGCCTTTATTCTGAAGACATACATACTTGGAGAATAAACTTATAATGGCAGGAAATTTTTTTAATGATGGTAGAAATTAATTAAATGGAATAGCAATTTCAGATTCCTTATAGTTATACTTAGATCTGTTGGTCATTGACATGTGTGATATCATTGTCGCACATGCCAATGCCCAGGTGGAAAATTTACTAAACATTGAGATTTACTGGTAATTGATTTCGATAACTCTTGCCATGAATAGTCATTGTGTTTAAAGGTCTAGTTTGTGAATTTACTAGTCATCCAGTTTGGTTTGGGTGAGTTTTTGTGGTGAGTTTAAGCTAACTCACTGTTTGTGTGCATAAGGTGTATTTGTAGTTTAGTGTAGTTTCAGTTTTAATTACTTTTTATAGGCTTTTCCATAAGAAGAATACTGGTTGATTCAGGCCAAATTGCATGGGACAGGCACCTCTATTGTATTACGAGATGACCAACTCGACAATGAGAAGATGGTGAGAAGGCATCTTAGTTAATTCCTAAAGCTGGATGTTCCTCATATTAGAACTCATCGCGGCGAGATTGTGATCTTCTCAACCTTCCCAAGCTTAGTAAATGCCAAAATGGTCATCTTGCCACAGGTGTCCTAATACTCTCCCACTGAATGGTGGTTTATTTATTTACTACTTTCTTTTAAGCATATTGCCAGTTACACACATTAGACTGAATCCAGACTGGTGTCAACTCTCCCCCCCCCCTAACGTGTATGAGCCTTCAGTATGCCAGTTTGGATCCAGGTCTGTTGTTAAGGAAAGCCTGTCTAGTCTTCATAGTTTGTTTGGGTGATTAATTATCATTAATATTTACATCATGAGAACAAAGGTTTTTCCAGGAGCACACTTGTAAACTTACGGTACTTTTTAAATAAGAATAGGACACAGTTTGCGTAATCCCTCCTTACAATGTTTTTTCCATCTCTGAAATTCCCCAGATGTCTCCTTTGTTTGAAATGTACTGTCACTTGTATGATTGTATGAAGCTTGCTCTGTTGTGCAAACCTCTTTTCTGAATGTGCACAGACCATATAGCGCTAAGATCACTCAACTCAGCTTGAATCCCATATGTGGCATGTGTGGCTGACCAGTACCCTGTATGCGTAGCAAATGATCCTTTGGCAGTGGCAGTGTCCTATCTTCGAAGATGGACAACACTGTAAATCATCTTCATAATGAAATTCAAGACCAACTAATTCTTGACCAAAATATTATAATACTGCAAACAACACTAACATACCCTCGAATATCAAGGCATTAATTACATTGAGGTATTGTGACAGCAAGTGAAATAGGTGATTGCTCAATGCTTTAACAAGGACACTGCAGTCATTTAGTTTGGCAAAGGGACAAGGCTTGGCCGGAGACAGGCCAGGTCCGGAGCGGGGCTTATTTGTCCCATTTTTGGCCCCTTAAGTGTTGGGTGACACAGTGGCTAGCTGTGCTACATAATTGTCTTGGAGTTTCCTTCCAGCCAGGGTCTTGTTTGTGTGTTGAGTTTGTCAGTATTCCCATGTATTTTTTTGGGTTTCCTCCAGATGTTTTCCCTCAGGCTCAAATGTCTTATAACACAGAGAAGAACATGTTAGAGGCACGAGCTGCACAAAGAGATATGCTGTGAATGGATAGTAATTATAACATTATTAATAATTATGTTCCATTGGGTTTTGAGGCAGGTGACAAGGGGTTCCACTTGCTTGGAGGGTTGCCATGCCTTGTAACTGAGGGTATCAGCTGAATCTTTCGGTATTAAGACTCCTATCTCTGAGCTTCATCATGGAGCCTGTGTGACCTTTTTCCCAAAACAATGCTACAACATCATGCTGGGGAGTGGCAAGGTGACCATCGCTGTACTGCTTGACCACTAAATTAAGCTCTGGAAATAATACAAGGTTTGTATTATTAGTTTAATGCAATTTTACAACATAGGTATGAGAATTGTGGCAACAAATATGGACCTGATCCAATGCACTGCAAGTCCTGTGTTTGGGTCAAGTGATAAGTCATAAGAATGTGTTTATTGTTGGACTAGAGTAGACGGAAAACTAAGAAACTCTGGAAAGAACACTGGGGCTTCCTGCAATTGCGAATAGATTAAATGTACTTGAGGGTCAATCACTCCTTGGAACCAAAAACTGTCCATTCCCTTGCAGATTTTGAATGGTGTAAGGATTCCCAGGCCATTCCTTCCTCATCCTACAATCTCTCAGTTGTTGAGAACCGTCATAAACTTCTGGCCCGTTGATATTTGGTCCTGACTAATACAGGGACTTTATCATACAAGGATCATCAACGACCACATACTGTATATCACTGTAGGCACATGTACAAGTATAAAATAAATTATTAAGTATATAACATTGAGTAACTAAGGGCACCAGAATTACATCATAACTCTCAAATTAAAAATATTCTCATATGACCTGAAACAATGTACTGACCTCCAACGGATCATGGCCCTCTACTCCCACCCCAGCGCACGCCTCAGGGTCAATGGTACCCTCTCAGCACCCTTCCGCATCACCAATGGAACCCGACAGGGGTGCCCGCTCTCCCCTCTCGTGTTCGTCCTGTGCATAGAAGCCCTGGCTAGAACTATTCGCTTGCA
>JABWIB010006547.1:0-10479 GCA_016617825.1 Platyplectrum ornatum
ATTATTAATTTTTTTACCATTTTCACCATGGCTATGTAGCCGCAAGGTGCAATGCACTTTTTTAAAATGCGCACACGCAATGCGCACGGCTGAACACGCCCCGAAATCTCATTAAAATATGCTGGCACGCCCCTAAATCGCAAATCAAAAATCTGAAGCGCACAGCCCTGGAGTCGCTAATGTGCGTCTGGTTAGCGTGCGATTCAGAGTTCTTCGCGCATGCGCAGTGCGAAAAAACGCAGAAAAATCTGTGCATTGCGCAACTCTGGATCAGCCCCAGTATGTCTAAAATAAGTCTACAATTTTTATCTTGGTGCAAAATACATTATACAACATTATGTGTCAGCACATACAAATATAGGAAGTTCATAATTTGTGTACTCAGTATGTGTGTGGTAAGAAAATCCTACATTTAAAAGTTTGGAGCAGTCATACTGAGATACTGAGGAGGTGTCTGCAACCCAAAATTAAACCATTAAATTTTTGAGGCTTATGGATGGTTTCTACCTTGTGGAGATCCCTTGCTATTTGCTCTTGTGAAGTGAAAAATTTGTGCTTGTAAAACTAGACGTGACCCATATTTTTATTTCTTTTTAATTATTATTATATTTTATTGTTTAGCACTATGGGGTAGCAGTAGCATATAAGAAAATCACGTTACGGTTCAATTGTAAGGATATGCCAAGACTTGTAGATATGTTTAACTTTTTTAGAATCCACCATATACAAAAGATGTGTAATCAACGGTTTAATAACTCATGGCCATTTTGTTCAGGGTGCAAGTTCAGAAAATGTAATGTAACTTCATTGTGTGTTGCTATTATCTGGCTGTGCACCAAGCTAACGAATTCAGAGCCACATTTCTAATCACATCTGGATAGCTTGCATTTGCATGCTGTTTTCCTCAAACACATATATTCACATCTTGATCAAGTCCATAGTTGATCATCTTTTAGCACACTAAATCGCCTTTACACAAAGGGGCTCCTTTTTTGTTAGGCTGTATAAAATACTGTTAACATCGGATTCCATTATTTTCATCAGTGAATTGACAAGAAAAATTGGTTTGTCCAAGTTCTAAGTAGTGGCAAAATAAAATTATGAGAAATAAATCAAATGAAAACACTGGTTTAATGGTTTTTTAATGAGTCTGTCTATTTTTTTTTACATTTTAATGAGCCTTCTTACATCAGCTTTAATCATCCTTTGAGAATGAAAAATGACTGAAGAAAGCTTTACATTAATTTCATTTGCTATTCACTCTTTACAAAAGTCATTTCAGATCAATTGTTCATGCAAAGTCCATTTTAGTAAAGCAAAAACGTTGTCTACAAAGAACAAATTGTTGTTAGATTTTGTACATGATTGCATATTTGGACTGAATGAAACATAATATTTTCAAACAATTACTAATGTCATTAGGTGGTGTATTAACACAATTTAAACTAGACTTATCATCTAACTTTTAAAAGTGACCTTGTTTCTATAGCTAAAGTTTTGACAGAAGAATGAATAATAAACACGGCTCATAGTTCTTGAAATTGTTACATTGTCTGGGTAATGCCCTTTTAAGTATTACTTTGGTGGTCGACATCCAAGTTGCCTGCATCGAAACTGAATTTGCCTGCATCGATGTTACAACCGGATCTTCATGCATAAGGACAACTCATGTAATTTAGTGGTAGTTTCTTTTTATGTCATATATTTGAGGATATTATTGCATTAAGTATACTTATATTGTCCTGCGAATACATTGGGGCTGATTCAATCCCGCGCGAAGTGTATAAAATTCGCATTATTTGATCATTTGCATATCAAATAACTCGCCTATACACTTCGCGCAATTCAATCCCTGCTAAAAAAAAAAAATTCAGCCGACTAAAAAAAAAAATTCGCCCAACTAAACCCCCATAGAAAAAGACGGCAGCGCGATAGTTTGGTATTCGATTCCAAAATAACGCGTGTGAATGCCGGTGTTTATCGCGCATTACCATTCGCACCTCTGAGAGGTGCGAATGGTATTAAAAAAAAAATTAAATACCTAAAAACAGCGCTGAAACAGCGCTGTTACAGGTATTTGTTAGGAAGGAGTGTGTACCCAGTCCAGTAACACATTCTGGTTAACTTGTGTTAACAGCAAGCTGTCATAATAGTAACATTTGTATCAACGAGCGAGTATCGGCAATGCTGATGCTCCTCGTTGCTACAAATGTTACTTTTGAATGACAGCGCTAGAGCTACTGCAGGAACTCACATAATTACATTCATTAATGAAAAAGCTGTTTGCAGAGCTTTTTCATTAATAAATGTAGTTACTACGTGAATGGGATGAGTGTACAGATGTACAGCGTTTCATTCATACATTCGGCAGGCTATATGAATGAAGCGCTTTACACTACACTCATCCAATTATTTTTCATTAATGAATGTAATTATGTGAGTTCAGGGAAGGGGGAAAACACACACTTACACAGACACATCATACACATAACACAGACACAACATACAGATAACACAGTACTCACTGAAACTCCACACAGCAGCTCCTTCGGCAGTCTTCGCGCTGATTTTTCCTTCGCACCTGTTATTTTGGTCTCCGCTAAAGTCCAAAATAACGCGACCAGAAAAATCAGCGCAAAAATGTCTGAATTGGGACTTAAATACGGCGCGAAGCTGTGACTAAAATAACGCAACCAAAAAAGTTGCAGCTTCGCGCTGCATTGAATTGTATATTTCGTATATATACATATTTTTACCATAAAAAAGCTGAAGTTGAGACAGAATTAAATGTGGATTTAACATTTAGGCCCCACATTAAAGTAAACCCCATAGAACAAGAAGTTTATGACCCTTGGGTTCTGACAGTAACCTTTGAAATTACCAACAACATATAGGAGGTTTTGTGTTAGTCACTGTTTATTGGGTATGATTATCATAATCACATTTACTGCTGTGTTCTCATGATTATATAAACAGCTTAAAGTATGTATGTTTCATATTGCTCCAAGGTAAAAATATGTTGTTGTTATTATTATGCTTATTTTATGTTATCATAAAGAGCGCAATGATGCAAAATCCTCTATATTCTGGTTTTATTTATCTTACTCTTTTCTCTGTCAGATCTTTAGGCACTCAACTTAGCAAAGAATGGGCAAAACCATGTTACAGCTGTGGAGCTGTGCCCGGCACCTTCTTGCGCTGGCTGTCATCTCCGTCTTGTATGGAGAGACGCTGCATATGCGTGACGGCGCCGTCACGCATAAGCAGCGTCTCTCCGTATAAGACGGAGATGACAGCCAGCGCAAGAAGGTGCCGGGCACAGCTCCGGTGCCCGGCGAAGACCGCAGGAATGTAAGTATGTTTAATTTATTTCTTTTTCACAGGCATTTTTTTTCCTGGTCACCCTGAGAACGATGTAGTTCTCGTGGATGGCCAGCTTTAGTGAGATTTTAATCATGGAACCAGCAGTTAACAGTCCACCAGATGGCAGACCTAGCACTACGCCCCCTGGCCATCAAGTACTGTGCGGTGTGACATCATCCTGTCACGTACCGGCGCAATGTGATGATGGCCCTGCTGATTCTAAACTACAGAGGAGGACGCTGGGTGACCGTCTGGCCAACTGCCACAGGTTTTTCATTATTCAGATTTTTTTTATGTAATTTTTAATTATTTTTTTATATATATTTTTTTAATCCTGCCATTCTGCCACCCTGCCTGGTCACACACACAGTGCACCCCATATACATTATCTCCACTTCCATCTCTCACATTCATAGGGCATAACTCACAGTCCATAATACCTTCCCCTTCCTTTCACTCAAACATTCCGAATTTGCAATATATTTTCTTACGTCACTCAAACACAACTTACAATGCTTTCTCCCTGCATCCATCTCACTCACTCACACATACACACAATGTGCTCCTTCACTCTACTACACGTACAAACACATACACACACATTATTTCTACCTCACAGTGTATCCCATAATAAATTCTCCCACACACTCTTGTTAATTGAATTCAAGGTTTCTTCGCACATGCGCCATACTTTATTAATCTTAGGGAACCTGTATGTGGGATGGAGCTGGAAATGCATGAGTTTTTATGCTGACAGTTACATCAGCATAAACACATGCAGGTAGGCGAGGGAGGAAGGGACAGTCTGTATCGCAACTGTATCGAAGCCTCCGCTCCCACATGTTTTTAAATAGACGAAGCCACTGGCCCTCAGAAGGCAGAATGGGCCGATGACTGTAGCATTGGCAGTGGAAACTATCATTTCCACTCCCGATAGCACTATATAAATACATAATGGACAAATTTCGATGATAGTGCTATTTTTAAAAAAAAAACTGGCACTATCACCTATTAATTAATTGAGGCCATAATGACTAAGTAGAACTCTGAACACTTTATACAAACTAGCATGGGCATTAGGGAATAAGACAAACGAATATGTGTCTTTTTAGTGTAATAAATGTATAAAAAGACATGTTCCCCTTATTCTGGAGAAGTGAATCAAATAAAGTATGTCATTAACTCTGCAAATATTATGAAAAAAAATGACTAATTACACCCATTTAAAACATACAAACTAGAATTTTAATTATATATAAAGCTTGACAGCGCTTAAGAAATATAGCTCTCTGGATCCTTCCTCTAAAGGGCAAAGTATGATCAGTGCAAAGTTTTGACTGCAGAAGATTAGTTTAAAGGATTATTAAAGTATATGTAAGGCTTAAGCAAAAGAGAAAAAGAGGAAAATGTGTAATCACAATTTGACAGTCTGGATCAGTGTGGTGATTAATAAAGTTGACATCATTCTCATTAATCTGTACAGTGGCATTTTAATATTTTAGATGATGAATTTTGTGGCATATTTTCTTATTATGTAGGTATTCTAATAACATTGACCTCATTCCCTTATGTACAGTATATGGAATATTGTGACATGTTCTTGAAGAGATTTTGTTAATGGCCCATAGGTCTGAATTATGATTAGATACATGCTCACCTTATTCATTAGTGTGAAGTGGAATCACTGTAGATGAATAAAATAGAAATGCTTATAAAACCAAATTATGGTGATAGTTACTCATTTAAAATCTGTCGGAATTTCCAGGAGATTCACAAATTTCTGGCATTTCTCCCTGTTTCTCAGCAGAGACGGTAAATCTGCCTGATTGAAGCTTTCGTGGAGATTTTCTATCATCAAGTCCCGCCTATCTTTAGTAAACCTAGGATTTAACATAAATAGTGATGTGTATAAATCATATCCTCATGCCCTACCTCCATTTGTTTTTTCAGGAGGGAGTAACAAAAAGTCAGTAATCCTTTAGTCAGTAATCTTTTAACCAAGCAGCTGCATCAGAATCTGCCGAATTCACACAATTGAGAATGACAATTTAGCGTTAAAGAACATTTTTCTTAGATTTAAGCTGACTGCCGGTGGTGATAGGGTGACATCACGTTGTTGAAATATTTCATTGGTTAGCAGAGGGTGGGTGGAGCTGAATGCAAACTAATAAAAGGCAGCTGACAGAAAATTCTAGAGCTTTCCTTCTAGGAGTTTTGCTGAGTCACCTGTTACAGTTGTCTGCACAGCACATATTCCATTCACAATTCTCTTTTCATTACTCTCATATTTCTTTATTTAATCCTTCACTGAAACACCACAGCAGGCGGTCAGGTACCTCGCTGTCACCCCAGGTCAAGTGCAGCCTCTGGAGGTGCGCAGTGGGTTCCTCAGGCCTTAGTAGAGCAGATGTCAATGGGTCCCGTTGCTCTCTCTATTTTTGGAGAGTCAGCAGCCGGCATTGATGAGGGCTACACCGGTGCGGCTTACGCTGTGGCTATTATCACTTCTGCCGAGGTCGCAACTGTCATGGCTGCATCCTCGTCAGAGCAACAAAGAAGACAGGGCTCATCACTGGATGTCTCAGACCTGGCGGACACTGGTGTTATTTCCTATAGCAGTGGCAGTGGAACTTTGGGCCTCTCGATTTCAAAACAATTATATTGTATTCAAATGCGACAACCTGGGGGTGGTAAGGTGATTAATCAAGTGCACCCGTGTTATTCAGTGTTTATCGCAGATGCTCTCTATTTGATTCGGTTTGTTTTTCCCACCTTGCCTCTGAAGCCACTGAGGTGGGGTTTCCCTGTCCCATTTCTATTGGGCAGGTGGGGAATAGGATCTTTGGCGCTCGATCTTTGGCTCCTGTCACATTGCAATGCTATCAATCTGCCTGGAAGGCTTGGCAATTGGTTCAATCTCAATGGTCTGGTTTATACGGGATGGTTTCAGTGTTTATACAGTTTTATTTGATGTGAGTATAGACAGGGTAAGTGCCGTTCCATGACGGGGTCAACTTTAGCAGTCATACTATTCTTTAGAAAACTTTATTCAGAACCAAATATCACTACTCTGGACATTCGTCACCCTATTGACATCCTAGTTGACTTGATTAACATCTTACCTGACATAACATGTAACTATTATGAACTATTTCTTTTCCGCACTGCATTCTCTTTTGCCTTTGTGGGGGCATTCAGGATTGGCAAGTTAGTAACCTTATCTAAATTTTCTAAAACCTCTGGAATGTTGACTTGCAATGTTTTATTCTTTCCTGATTCAGTACAGTGCCACATTATCAGGGGTAGTCCATTCATGTCATCAATTAGAAGGAATATGTCCGGCTATACTAGGAAAAGGATTTTAAGTTTTGCGACCCCCTGCAGCTCCGATTTGGCTTTCCTACGTGGATGGGGTACCTATGACCCAATTTCAATTTAAAACAATCTTTAAACAATGTCAGTCACACCTGAGAATCCCTTTGTGGGACCCATTCATTATTCATGGTATCTGAGCAGCGTCTTCGGCTGCTGCAGCTGGGATTTCAGTGGACAATATAAAATGCCTAGGTAGATGGAAATCTACCTCATATAGGAAATAAATTCGACCCATTCCTCCTAACTCTACACTCTAATGGTACATTTCTGTTATGTGAATTACTAGATATCATGCTTTTTTTTACCCTCTTTCCCTCCCTCCCATTCCTCATATACGTGGACCAGCTTTTGGACTAACCAAGGGCTACTTTCCATACTTTGTGTGGGTATGTTAGGGGATCTTTTCTCACACCTCTTGAGGCAACCAGTAGATCCCCTTATATATAGTCTGCCTCTTGGCGGATTTTTTTATCCTAGCCAAAGCCCCTTGCTCCGTTTTGTGGAGTTTTGTTCCCTAGTTAGCTGAATTGTATTCTGTATGTTTTTTCAGCATGTGGCATTGTTAATGCTAGTGTTCTTTACAGGCATGGGTATCATAATCATATGTATGTCATTATTTTTTATTATTGAATGCCATGTGTTTACCAATGTCATATTTTCTCCATACAGATGAAAAATATGACATTGGTAAACACATTGGTATAAACATGTTGCGCATGTACTGACATTGCTAACAAATATTATACATTATGCCAAAAACATAAAAGATTCACAACAACTACAATGGAAAGTGTATTGAAATTTCTTTTCTAAAAAAAAATCTAATGACAACAATCACATTTGAAAATAAAACAACAGCAGGTAAGATCAACATCAGCACAGATATGTACTCATACAAGTACATGCTAAACTTTATATAATGTTTGTTGTTAATGGATAAAGTGTGCTTAATACCACACATAACAAAACATATAGTTACTCTATTTCGCGCATTTCCGATATAAGACAACCAATCAGAAGATAGTAGTTACCAAAGCAGACATATTGCTTTGAGAAAAGCCAGAGCACAAGAAGTTTCCTGTGAGGAGCTAGTCACTATGGTGTTTGATCAAAGCCTGAATTTTCAAGCTGAATTCTGTAGTCACCGCAACAAAAACTCAGCACACTGATGTGTTAAGTGAAATTATTACTATGTCAGAATACATGAATAACTTAGGCCAACTATTAATTTTAATGATAGGTCATTAATAGTTTTTCCTTTATTTCAAAATCACTTATATTTTAATTTATTGTTGCACTTTTTAAAGAGTAAATTTTGTGTTTGTTTAGCATTAGAAAACACACAACAAAATATTATGTAAGAAAAAGTGCTGAATGCAAAAGCTACACTATTTGCAAAAGTCACACAGTGTATCGATGCAAGAAAATGCAGGTTTCAAGAGCCACAGCTGATGAAAATTCTGATAAAATAATAAATGTAAATAAATACATATATAAATAGTAAAAAATTGATGACAGTAAATACACAGAACAATAGTCTTCAATTCCTCTTCAAAACTCTTAATTACATAGTTTTTAAAAGGGAGTAATACACTAACATGGCAAACATACACAAATCTTGATGGAAACACATAAATTATGTTATGCATATACATTACAACCATCTTGAATAAAGCTGAGCATAAAGATATTATGAAAGATACTGATGAACGTGTCGGTATCGGTACCTTACACTAAATTTATTTATTATTAAAAAAAATTGTAGTAAACCTAATGTTTTTGCTGCCTCAAAATCATTGGCTATAATATGAAAGAAAAAGCCAAAAATCGTAAGCAATATCGTTAATGGCCATACACTACAAGATATTGGACCCTGAAAATGATAATCACTCAGGAATTCCAATTAATAAAATTGTTGTTATCTACAAGTTCACTGATATAATTGTTCGTAAAATGCAAAACATCCACAACGACTTTAAAAAAACAGGAATGATAATTGTACTATTACAACGAGAATCGTTATAGTGGATGACAAGCTTAAGGCTTATTCACAGCAAATTTGAGTCATGAAAAAATTATGAAAATTATGGACAACTTTTAGTTAAAAAAATTTTTATATAACATAAATGATGTATTTTACTATAAGTATTCTATTTATTTTTTTAGTTATGCCTACTTCTTCTTTAAACAATTTTTACAGTTACCTATAATTGTGTGCAATTACGGTACTTAATTTGATTTATATTTAAAACAAGTGACATTCATATAGATGTAATTCTTTTAGAGAACATGCCAGATGTTAAATACTATTACGCTACTTGACATTTAAAGTGTAGTGATATACAAGTATAATGTGTAACTTAATTTCAGGCTATAGCATTGAGAATACATTTTTGGCATAAATGTCAGCAAACAACATTTGTGTGTGTGATATGATATGATGTGGTATGAAGTCTTGTTTTACCCAAATGTATTGCCGGTTATGGTGTTAAATGATGCAACCATTGTTTATACAAATTGACTAAAGGCTGTTTTTTTATTCTTGCTCAAAGCAGCCAATCCCCTGCATAGGATTTGTCTAAAGCTCTTGGAGTCCTTTTACTAAGCAGCAATTTCACCAAATGGCCATTTAGTGATGAATTTTTAGACAATTTGCCATTTCTGGAATTTACTAAGGCTCATCCTGATGTGAAATTGCTGATTACATATTTCCATATGCCATTTTCTAAACGCTGGTTTCTAAAATTGTTAACATCCATATTTAGGTAAATACTGTTAAGTGTTAATTGATTCAATGGAAATCAACAATGATTTAAAGTGAAACCGCCAAAAGCAAAAGAGGTGAATTCCCAAGGCATTCGGGGTGCATTGCCTAATGAACAGGCCTATATAAATGAGTCTGCATGTGCTGATGTGTGGTAAGCATGGTAGGATTACCATTATAAATGCAGTAGCATGTTCCTGTGTGGTTCTGCACAGGGCAGAATGGAGGATGATGACACTGGGAAGAAGGGATTTGGACCTTGATACACCACATTCAAATCAAATGTCTGGGCTGGGTGATAGAAGTACCTTTGGCCTTTTAAAAACCAGGTTTAGGTGCCTTGACCCTGTATGCTCCTGCAAAGGTGTCCAATATTATGTTGTGTTGCTGTTTATTGCATAATCTGACTTTACAATAACCTTGGCCAGAGGATATTAGATAGAGGGCAAGTGGGAGAAATTGTCACATCTGAATGGTAGTCACAGTAGTCAGTCAGGTTCTGTATTGTGTGAGAACCATTGGCATAACTGCTGGAAACTTTTGAGTTGCCTGCCTCTGTGGCACTAGCCCTGAGGGGGTTGATTTTCAATTGAATACTGCAGATTAATTGTATACTAGTAAACCTTCATTCACATTATGATGAACAATTACAGAATGGCTCATGGTTAGCACTGATTGGATAGATAATGGATGATATCAGAGGCATTAACAGTGGTGGATGGATGGTGGTAATGGCTAAAGCTGGCCATACACTATAAGATAAAATGTTCCAATCTAAAGATTTTTTCAAGAGTGGGTAAAACCATGTTGAATTGCAGGGCAGGTAAAATGAATGTCAGTGTTTGCATGCAGGGAGAATACTTTATTTTTGCATTTTGCACACAGATACTGATAGAGCAAGAAGAGCTTATGGCAAATGGTCTCCGTGTGCCTATTAGAGATGTTCACTGACGCCCGTGTTTTGGTTTTGGTTTTGG
>JABWIB010006547.1:14642-25106 GCA_016617825.1 Platyplectrum ornatum
GTTTTTTCGTCAATGGATATCGTCAGCATTCGTCAGACATTACATATCGTCAATAGAAATCGTCACTTACTGAATACTATACATCANCNGTCACTGACGATTTCAGATCACTGACGAANGCTNACGATNTGAAATCNCAGCAAAAATCGTCAGTTAGTGAATTCCCCCCCAGGTGTGCGACTGAATGAAGGTGTATCCTTTAGATACTATCGGTCTTCCCCTGCTTGTATCTCTGTGTTTGTGTGTGTTTAAGTTTATCATACACCAAGTCGGCTATATTTTATGAAATAATGTTTTAATTTTTTTAAATTAATGCCTTGTGCACCTTCCTTCCCACTTGTTGGGAGTGTCTTTTGGTAATCTCTAATCAATTGTGTTGGACTCCTGACAAAAGAATTAGAGAGTTAGATGCACAGTGGGCCTTGTTCTTACATAAATTGCACAAATAAGTTCCACACTAAGGTAGATAGTACTAAAATTATAACCAACTCTCTAGAAATGAGACTGTTAGTGATTTTTATTATTGCTACATTCAGCTAACCAAAACATGTAGTGTGGTAGAAGGAGTTTTTGAAAAATAATCATTTTTACGTTTTAGATGTTAACGGGTTTGCTGAATCACAAATTAAAGATTGCTTTAAGCTCTCGTGTTATGAATAGAAAGCAAAGATATTAGCAAAATGTAGCAAATACTGAGAAATAGAAAGAAGGTGTAAAAGCTAATGCATATGCAAATCAAAGAAACAGAAACAACTTGCAGAATGGTTGATGATACTAAGCGTACTAAAACCTCTGACAGACACAGTCAGCAAAAAAATTTATAGGGAAAAATCACTTAAAATAATACTGTGAAAGAACAAAATACAGGTTCCTGTATACCTAGGCATAACACAGTATGGTAAACACTGGATTCTGCCTAGAAGACTCCGCACCCAGATTATTCGTTGTTAGGACTTACAGTTTTACTTAGAGACATAGGCACCAGAATAGACGTGTGGCATGCTACAGCAGTTTTTAGGCCTTAGTGACAAAAGCCTTGCCTGTCTGCTTAAGTGCGGTGACTGCAATAGCTTTGCTTTAGTGAAAAATATATGGACATTTAAAGCTTTTCAATTAAATCAGTGGGAAAACTGATGTATGGCACACCTCCAAATAGACAACACAAAACATAACTGTTTACAAAGAGTTATTTGTGATTTTGGAAACCAAAAGCCCTTAAAACTTTGGGACTGGCAGGGATCCCACAACCATGGCTAACTGAGGCTGAGCTAAAGCGACTCTCTATGCTATTATTGTTTACAAAGAGTGGTTCCATTTTTTGTTTTGTATTGTTTATTTATTTATTTAATGACGGTACATGCATGCTAAGAAAATGATTTTAATGTATTCTATATGTTTTCTATAATAACACGTTTTATATACATAATTGGGTATACTACGTTTGAACTTTAATAATAATATAATGCATAATACGACCATCCACCTTCTGTTAACAGAACCGTGCATCACACATTTTCTTGCCACTTTTCTGTAGTCTTCCTTTAATATGTAATTAAAGCTAGATCTATAACATTACAACAGATTTTAACTCTGAGAATTTTACAGATAAAAATCACTTATTATATAGTAATAATGATTACATGGCATTAATAGTAGTCATAGCAGCAGTAGCAGTAATAGTAGAAGTATTAGCGATGATAGTAGCATTTGCAGTAGTAATAGTAGTTACTAGTAGTGAGCTATACTACTGTATTTTACATTTCTGTTTTCTAAATATGTATTCCATCATAACCTGACCACCAACCTCTTTCAAAAAGTATATTATAATCAAAATTGCTTCTAAATTGTACATATACACATTCCTAATTTTGTTCCCCTCAACAATATATGTGTAAATTTAGAGAAGTCTATACCTAAGCATATCCATAACTTTCAGCTGCCCTTATCAACATATTAGTGTCAATTTTATTTTATAAATATGTTATCAAAATGGTAATTCCATGCTTTCCTCTTCAAAAAGAGACTTACAAAGGTGGCATTATTACTATATAGGGGTGGTAGAGCTATTTCAATTACTGACAGAATATGTAACTCCAAGTCTATTTATTTCAATTTATTCAACTGTCTCAATGTATTCAGACAGAAAATCTTAGGAAGAATGAATACATTCACCTTGAAATCAGACCAGTTGACTTTGTTGGGACTTGGTTTTAAAACTGGATCAGAATTACTTTCTGAAATAAGCTCTGACACTGTTGATCAAAACAAAGTGGCTACTTGCTTATTGAAATCTTAGTTTTTCTACTTTTTAAAAAGCTATGCACTGAGTCTTAGCAGCACAAATTCTGGTCACTCAATGCCATTCAAATGCTCCTAAAGTATTCTCATTATTTGACATTATCAAATGAATGTAATCACCTCTGTGCACATTAGGTTGGAAATTTAAGAATTCACTCATTTCAACTGTGGTTTTTGCAATTTGGATTGATTTTAATGTGAAAAGTTTATATTTATTGTGGGTTATAATAACAAGTAAGAAATTCATGTTCTGTACAGTCATTGCTTTACATACTGTATTTCAGAACAATTTCTTTACAAATACAATTAAATAGTTAAAAATAATTGTTTCAAATGAGTATTGAACTAGTATTTTATAGTACATAGGAGTGTACCACTTGGTGGTATCTATTTGCCAAACTGGCAAATATAGTAATATAGTAATATAGCAATTTACAAAAAAGATGGCTTCCCCGTGCAAACTGACCCAAATCGCTAATCCTAATGGATAGGCCAATATAAAGGAGCATGCTTGTACTAAAAGCATAGATGTGTGGATTTACTGAATAAAGCAGTACGACATTGGCCTATGTGCAAGCACACAGGTCATATGCAGGAGAAGACAATCAGCAACATTACCAGTCCCAAGTAAAGCCTCGGTTGGGAGTACCTCAGCATGTAAGATTTTTTGGTGTGCTTCAACCTGATCTTTCTGTCTGATCAGGAGGTACCGCACCAACCTCCTTACACTTTGTGAGCTGGTGAGAACGAATTTGAAGCCAATTACCTGGGTCTCATGCGGTTTATGACCACTGACTCATTTCTGGTTCATGTCATGACTCATGACTCATTTGAGGGTTGGCTGTTGGGTAAGTGCAGTTTTAAAATTTATAGTTAATACTCACCCTGCAAATATGGATCAATTTTTTTAACCTTCAGGTGACTCAGGATATGGGTGTAGCTCCTGATTAATGACCTTGCTGTTGCATCCTGAGACTCCTGCACACCACAGACATAACAAGGTGCACTAGATATGTAATAGAACAGACCTTTGAATTTTTAAAATCTAGGTTCAGGTGCTTTCATAAGTCCAGGGTCAGCTCCTCTATAAACCTTTAAAGGTTTCTGTTGGCTTTCCATCTGCTGTACAATATAGTCTTACACCATCCTTGACCAGATGTTTGGGCAGCAGATGATGAGTGTGCAGCAGTTCCTGATCCATATCCCCAGGAGCACAGAAGGTCAGGAATTCAGACTGGCCATTTAATAATAGAGTGTCACTTCCTTGCTTATTGTGTACCTTCCTTAAGTCAGTATTTCCTTGGCCAGAACTTTTACTTGGTTATTTATGTTTCCGTTGGTTCGATGTAATAAACCATATGGGGTTTATGTAATCCATTGTGTGCATTGTACATTAGGGATGTTGACTCTAGCACCTTTTCTAGAGTTGTATTGAGAGTTAGACATTAGACATTTAGATGGATTCCTCTTCCTTTTCCTCAGAAATAGTTTCCAAATGTTTCCCACCCCTGGTTTGAACACATCCACCTCGTGTCAAGGTGGAGGGTGTGATGCTTGAAGTAGCATCTGGCGCAGTGTGCGAGAAGGTGGACTGGTGTTGCAAGCTATGGTGAAACTGGTAAGTTTGCTGCTCCTTCATGCTCTGCAGCTTGGCTTTCATCCACAGGACACTGTAGGGTTTTGTCCAATGACAGCTACACTGGAGAGGATCTCCACTTTATGGGTGACCTCAGATCAAAGGATGTTTCTAGGATAAATTAAAATGGTAAATATAATGATCATGAGTTTATCTAATCTTAAATGCACCATTAAATATGTAGAATGATGTGGAAATGATAATTGGACCAGATCCAGACTTTAGGTATCTTTGACTTACTCATGAGTTGGCAAAACCATGTTGAATTGCAGGGGAGGTAAAATAAATGTCAGTGTTTGCATGCAGAGAGAATACTTTATCTTTGCATTTTGCACACAAATACTGACCAGTGTTACTGTTACATTGTTATTATACTTGGGCTAGGAAAACATAATCTCTTAACTCGCAATACTGTTTTCAACTATTATTGCACTCCCCTGCAATTTAACATGGTTTTGTCCACTTGTGAGTAAGTCATGAGTACGTCAATAGTATGTAATGTCTGGATCCTGTTCATTGTGTACACACTAGGATACAGTAAAACGATAAAGAATTAGGTTTAAAACAAACCATTTTATTGATATAAATGACAACAACATGATCTAAATAAATGGCAACAGTGTTATTGATAACAAACTTTCAATGTTTTGAGGGGTTATACATATTAATGTTAGCCATACATGTTGATTTTTGGCACCAGTGCACTGTTCACTCACTTCTGAAAGCACGCCTCATGTTCAGGTCCACAATCAGCATGTATTTTTAGCAAGTAATTAATAAATCTAATAAAAAAAATGCTAAAAGAAAATTGCTTATTTAAACATCCTAATGTCCCTAAATGAGGAATGCATATAGAAATTACACACAACCTCTAGTGCTAGATGTATGAAATTGAAGGAATCAATTGATGAAAACACTAGTATTAATTTAACCTGCTCTGTTACCATTAGAATAGCCTTCATTTTCATAAGTGCCACAACAAATAGTTGCAATACTATGCATTTGTGGTCCTGGAGACTGCCAAAGCCTGTAAAGCAGCAGGTGGAAATTAGTTACACAGGTTCGAACAGCGTGGAGAGGGAAAAAAATGCCAAGTACCCAATCCACTATTAATTCACACATGCACCGATGACATATTTTAGGTTACTCCGGGTAATTTTTCAAGTCCTTAAATATGGCTCATGGTTTAATATGTGATTTCTATTTTCTTTCTTTATTTCCCTTCATGATAGAAAAGATTGGAAAGAATCCTGTTCTTACACAATTGAAAAGAATCCTGTTCATACATAATTACAGGCATTATACCTGCAGAGGTTTCAGGATTCTTGATAACTGGGCTCCTACTTGCACTGCCACAACGTTTCTTACCTACCTTTAAAATTGATGCAATCCTGTATGTGCTGAACCTTCTGGCTTTCATTGACAATATACACCTATGTGTGACATAACTAAAAAAGACAAAGACAAAGAATATTTGCCAGATTGGAATCATATGTAATGAATAATCATGTTCTACATCATCTGTATAAAGAACACTATAAACACACAGAACATCGAAGCCTTCTTCTTGATGACTTTGATGATCTAATACAGCAGAAGTTAAATAAATATATATTATTCTGCATGGATAAACAAAATGTTTTCTTTTGTTCCATATATTACAAAAATTTTTACAAATCTTTACTATAGTGTATGTCTATGTCTTTGAGTGATCTGATTCTAGAACCGTTAACTTTAATTCAAAGACTGTTTGGCCATCATAAAAGTAAATATGTGATTAAAGAAACATGAATGTTAAACTTAATAATAACACTGATAATATGGCAAGGTCTCAAATGTATCTTTGTGCATGGTTAGATGATACCCAGAATGAGATCAATGTCACATACTGTAGATAAAAGCTGGAAGGTTGGAAAGAGGGGATGTTGCCCATAGCAACCAATCAGATTTGAGTCCGCATTCTCCAGTGTGTAAAATGAAACTGAGAGCTTGAATCTGATTTGTTGCTATTGGCAACATCCCCACTTTACAATCTCACTGCAATCTCACCGCTTAGTAAATATACCCCATTGTGTATGTTATTCTTTTAAAAAGTAATGATTATATTCCGTATACATCTGTGTACATCCTTTACATTTTTGTATTTAGATGATAAAATAACTTGAGATTATAATGATAATGAAGTGCTAGTATGCATAGAATATATAAATTACAATATTAATGGTTAAAGTTTAAATGGGATTTCTACTAATAATTAATAACTAACTAAATAGATCATAATATTTACATTTGCTTATATAATTTTGATAAAAATTGGTGTATGAGCTAAATGTGTTTACGCAAATATGAGAAATATGTTTGTTCCGAATAACTAATTTAGTTTCTATCGCAACCAGTCCTCTAGGTTTGGATGAGACAATGTTATCATGTTTAGGTTCTAATAGTATCTTAGGATGCGCAGCATAACATTATCTAATTTACTTCTTGTTGTAATAAATGCTAGCATGTTATGGTGTTAGATTATTTAGTGCATGCCTAAATAATTTGAATATGGCAGGAAGATTCAGCTGAGACTGGTTTGCACAACCCATCCAGAGAAACGACATCACTAAAGAAGCCAGAGGCGACACGGCCTGCTGGAACGATGGACTGGAAGTGAGCGTATCATAATTTTTGTCCGCATAGTGTTTAAAGTAGAATACTCTGGAGGTTAGACTGTCTGAGTAGATGCCGTTAGATCCCTGCTTTCTTACTTTCGAGTGTATTCGCTACACATCTTTCAAACTTTCTTGCTAATTGATGTCACCAAGAAGTTTTAATATTAGGTTTACATCAGAGCCGGACTTAACTATATACCGTATATACCCGAGTATAAGTCAACCCAAATATAAGCCAAGGCACCTAATTTCACCTAAAAAAAAACCCATGGATTACTTATTGACATCATACAGGACAATGACTCGAGTATAAGCCGAGGGGGGTACTTTCAGCACAAAAAATGTGCTGAAAAACTAGGCTTATACTGGAGTATATACAGTATATATAATATAACAGACAGACAGACAGAGAGACAGAGAGAGGGAGTTGCTTTAACTCTGTTCTATATATTTATAGTTCCTGTAAGTAAATAAATAAAAAATGCCTGGATTTTCTCTAAATCCCTGGTCAGTCAATGTAATTTATCTCTGCTATATCACAGACCTTAACATTCAAAGTATTCCCGTGAAGTACTTTGGCATTGGAGGATTTTTCTCTATTGAAAAATGCCCTAGAGGGAAGACCTTCTATTAAAGTTCATAGTCAAAATCAACTTTTCGATTGAAGGGCAATATGTCTTTTCCAAAGCTATTATTACTGCCTGGTGGCTTGAGGAAATAAAAAAAGAATTGTTGTACAGAATTTCTATGTGCATTTTAGCTTTCAGCACTAGCTGGGACATTTTTTAAGTTTTATTCATAAACTTATTAGAGCTACAAATCACACAAAAGGTCAATTAATGTGACTGTATATATTTTTATGATAGCCAGTTAGTCTATACACCTTTAAATGTTCCCTCATGCATAGAGTATCAGCAAAATTCATCAAACATATTAGCAGACACTTTGCATTATTTAGCGACTTCCATAATTTTCTCATCTCATGTGATTGACAATGACTTTTATAAAGTTAAACTAAAAGTTGAAAAGAGATACAAAACAATTATCTCTACTAAATATAGAAATATATAAATCATTAAAAAAATAGATGTTTATATGTTATACATTTTTACTTGTTACACAATGTTACTCTATATTAACATCACTTTATTTATTAATTCATCAATACTGACTACAGAGAGTGAGTAAATATAGTCTTACAATTAACATTTAATCCAACACTTGTACTGCCTGTCAGAGATATTATGGAGATTACTTTCTAATTTGAAGCATAACAATTTACGGCTACCATTGTTTTTATATTTCTATGACACAACATTGAGCATAATAAGATGTTTCACAACTGACACTTTACCTTCCTCCAAGATCTTTAAACTTGCAATCTAACATGTGTCCAAAAAGCAAGAATTATTGCAAAAACAAAAATGTGATTGTTAATATGTTGAAAATAACAGTAAAAAAATTGAAAATGAAAATGTACCTATGTTTATTTGCAATTTTTATGTTAAATGTTGAGTCAGAATCAGTACTGAAAAGTAAAATCAACATTATAATTACCATTTAAAATAAACAGCATGATGTTAAAAGCAGAAAATTGTTGCGCCTGATGAGCTCTACTGATTAGCATTGTGAAATCAAAATGACAGCTATATTTACCATAGTACAGTTAGTGTATATCTCAGTGCTAATCAACTCCAGGATACATGTTTTAAATATGTAACAAACCTGAGGTGGAATGGATGTAGAATTATAGTTTTCCAAAATTTGCATGTAAAATGTGTTACCCCCTTTTATAAAAAAAAAAAAAAAAAAAAAAAATATATATATATATATATATATGTATTTATTATGTAAAAAAAAATATATATATATATATATATATATATATATATATATATATATATATATATATATATAGCTCTTGTCCAGGTACTTTGGTGCTCCCGATGTAGCTCTTAAATAATGTAAATGTGGTTGTATGAGCAGCACCCAGTGGCTTGTTCTAATGTATAATAGTGCTTTTATTAGTGCATCTTTAAATATATAAAGGCCAACGTTTCAGTCGACTAATAAGCGACTTTTATCAGGGCTGGAAAGAGAAAAAGTACCGGTACTTTTTCTCTTTCCAGCACTGATGAAAGTCACTCATTATGCAACATTAGCTAGGTAATGTGAGAAATGGAACAAGTTTTCTGTACTTTAACTGATTGCCCCAGTTAATCTGCACATTAACTGATTTCTGCACTTTAACTGTAACATATATATATATATATATATATATATGTACATTTTCCAACCAGGGAGATTGCAGGAAGATTGAAAAGTGGGGATGTTGCCCATAGCAACCAATCAGTTCTCAGTTTCATTTTACATACTGGAGAATGTGAGCTTGAATCTGATCGAAACTGGGTATGCTTATCGCGTATGCAAATTTCATCTGATCTATAACTGACAGAAATGCTAATTGTGTCTGCCTTAAGGCAAGAATACAGTAGCGTAAATGCTGCTATTCCCTGCAAACCCCAAATGAGAGAGGGGATATAGTGGTAAGGTGATGCTCCTCTCCTGCTCACACGTGAGAAACCTGGATCTGGCCCATAATCAGCAGGGGCAAATTAAATTCAATTAATTAAAATGAAATGTGTACTAATTGTGTACTAAAAAATATTTTTTTTTACACAATACTGGCAATAGATATATGAATTTACGTAATCTGAAGCAACTTTACTGGTTCATAGACTAAAGCCAACTCACTAATGCTTCAAATGTAGTGAGCTGAAGAAAGGCCAATAGCCATGCTAACCCTGCAAAAGGGATAATAGGACTGCTGACAGTCAACACTGGTTATCATTGAACCAGACCCCAGGCTACCACAAAGGACAACTCTGAAATGTAGCTTTAATTATTCTGTAATTGTGTCAACAAGCTTTTAATGATCTTTAACAACATATGGTAACTTCCATTCTGCGTCTCTATATGTAAAGAAATGAAAGTCAATAAAGCAAAACATGATGTGTTACAATTGCACATGTGTATACCAAGAGAGTTCTATCATTGTTAAATTGAACCATGCAGCAACATCTTTTTCTGCTCGGGATACCAGATAATGAATGCATCAAATATTCAACTCTCTTATAGCTCAGAACCTGAGCATAAATAATAAAAAAAACCACTGTCCATAATTTATTATTATAATCTACAATGTCATTTTATTTTGTCCTTTTCAGATTGCACTCTGAATCATATTAGTCTTTTATGTGAAAAACAACTCATTTTGCTTTGTTGTGAAAACCTAAGTAAAGCAAAAAATATTGACAATACAAATAATATGGATTAGCTGAGACTGTAAAAAGTTTCTATCTATTTTTATGTTAAGTTATTTTTATTGATATCTATAAAGTATGTATGTATGTATCTAAAGCAGCAAATAGTTAAATGAATAGTATTTACGCTGGCCGCTAAATATATTATTTTTCAACCAATTACATATTCAGTAATATCCCTAGTGGCCTGTGACCCACTGAAATTGAATAGCTGTGTATTTCATCTTAGGCTAATGCTATCTTTCTTAAATTAATTCACATTAGTTTTGCTTAGCTGCAGGGTGAGTGTACCTCATTTAAGCAGCTGTCACCCAACTGTGTACATTATACCTTAACTAATTTTGTTTTATACCACCTTGGTCAAGGTTAGAAAATTGAAGTAAAACAAATTGAACTACCGTATATGCCGGCGTATAAGACGACTGGGTGTATAAGACGACCCCCCAACATTTCCACTCAAAATANAGAGTTTGTATTGATCCCCTGCTGTATGATCCCCTGCTGTATGATCCCCTGCTGTATGATCCCCTGCTGTATGATCCCTTCTGTA
>JABWIB010006548.1:26077-38227 GCA_016617825.1 Platyplectrum ornatum
TCTCCAAAATTATCAAAAAGTGTAATTTTGTTCTGTATATATATATATATATATATATATATATATATATATATATATATATATATACATACATATATACATATATATTGCTATTCATTATTTTGTTTTCTGTCTTTGCACTTCGTTAATAGTGCCAACAGCTTGAAGACTTTTATTTTAATGTTAACAAAATGCTGAATGCAAGCAAGTAATTTTGTGTAATAAGTTAACATTTTGTTCTTCTTGGCAATATAAAAAAACACTTTTACATATAGTTGTGCTTTATTTTTTGCTGTCTCGCATTGAAAGTCAAAGTATTTTTCATGCAACTAGACGCAACACATAAAAGCCTATAAATACAAATGCATCCTGAAAATATAGCATTAATGAACCTTTATAAGAAACTGCATACCGTTCATATAGTCAGTATATTTTTAATGACATGCCACCCACTAAAGGAGTATTTTTTGGCCAAGCTTTGTGGGTCATTAATTTGTTTAGAGACAGTAGGCAAAGGGGTATGTGTAAGTGGGGGTGTCAAACATTTCCTCCTGGACTGGATGCTGACTTATGTATTATTGAACTTACGAGTGCAAAGTTATGAGTGGCTAAAACCGTGCTGCATTGCAGGACCGGTAAATTACATTGTTTGCAGTATTCAGGTTGAATGATGTTTCCTAGCCTAAGTGTAAACAGTCTAACAATAACGCTTGTCAGTATATATGTATATGTATTTTATCTCCCCTGTAGTTCAACATAGTTTTGCCCACAGTCTTCCACAGCCCTTAGGGCATCAGGAGAAACACCTGAATAGATGAGTACAGCATTGCCTTGTGATTGACACCTGTCCCAGAACTCCGGTATTCAGCTCAGGTATTCACCAATATTGGGAAGAAAATGACATTTAAAATATATAAAACAGTGATTAAGGAATACAAAATTCAGTTTGTAAGAAGGAAAAGGACCTACCAAACACAGTATATTTGGTCCAGGGAAGTAAGCCCAACATGTACACAGACAGCCACTGCCCCTCGAGATTCCAAAACCCCAATCCTCCCAATGTACCACAATGGAGTTCCTGGATCCCAGGAATGGTCTCTGATTAATTTACAGGAAAGTGACGCTTTTTTCCGAGCTGGGATCTGTAGGTGAGGGATCCCAAGCAGAGGGAAGCAAAAAGTTCCTAAGTGACCAAAATGCATCTCTCATAACCAATGGGAAATGGCCACTCAGCTATACGACACAATTGACCAGCAAAATAATAAAGGTTGTGAAGGGTGTGCACACCCAGATCCTTACTACTGCTAACCGTGTTCAAGCGCAATCAAGCCATGTGGTCAGCCCAAACCAAGGAAGACTTTACTAATATTGTGGAACACTGATTGCAGAATAAAAACTGCAGAGGATAAGGGAATTTAGGAAGCATGTTCATTTTAAACATGTTTACCCTGCTGCATATGGTAAGTCGCTCCCAGGAATGAGATGGTATTTCCCTATTGGGTCAAAAAGTGTGAGTGATTCATTACTCAGTACTCTAGTTCCTTTCTTTTGTACCTGCTCCTCCTGCTTCTTTTGTGTGTCTGCCTGCACAGTAACAACCTCTGTTTGTTGTGTAAGACTGCATACCAGCAAGTGGGCCCAACCATACTAAAGAAGGGTGCCCAGCAAACCGTGCTAAATGAGCAACTAAACAAAATTTTCCTTCTTCCTTTAGCAGTAGTCTGAGACGCTTTATTTACTATAAGCAGACATCAGGGTAAAGGAGTAGGAGGCAAAGAGTCCATATACGAGAGCCAAGGGAGGCACGTGGTGGTGTAGCCATCAAACCGGTCAGTTGCCGAGAGGATCATTTCGTCCATGGAGCGGTAAAATTCAACCCTTTGGATCCACTCAGAGACCGTAGGGGGGAGCGAGAGCGCCAATGGATGGGGATCACAGCCCGTGCGGCATTGCTAAGCTGCAGCAGAAGGGAGCATTTCAGGGAGGCAAGGGAACCCGGAGGGAGGGACAATATCNGAATGTTAGTGTGTGCATGCAGGGAGAATACTTTATTGTTGCATGTTGCACACAGGTACTGACCAGTGTTACTGTTGTACTGTTATTAGACTTGGGCTAGGAAAAATCATCTCTCACCTGTAATACTGATTGCAACTAATTCAATTTACCTCCCCTGCAATTCAACATGGTTTTGCCCATGAGAGTGTAACTCATGAGTGTAAGTCATATGAGTGAAAAGCTGAATCTGGCCCATAATCCTTGAACCCCTGTGTAAGGCAGTACAGCAGAAGCAATATCCACATTATATGGGTGTTTAAATACTGCACAAATATTTCCTCCTCGATTTAAAAGTAGGCACAAAGCAGGAGGAGCAATCACACTGCTTGGTTAATATAGCAATCCTTTGTTTCATTTGTTGCTTCTAAAGATGTCAATTTTGGATGAAAAGTCTGATTTTCAGGCTTGCCTTAGTATTCCTTCTTAGCTCCACTGGCCTCCAGAATGAAAGAAAAGAAAGAGCATTTTGGTACCTAATTGTAAATTTTTCTGAATCCTCCTTTCCCTCGCTCATGCCCTTTTAGGAAAAGGTGAAAATTGTTGTATGTTCCTTCTGGATAGAAGGGTTTGGCTTTGGCTCTGTGTTCATTTCTTCAATTAAAAATGGAAGCCTTAATAAACGAAAACAAAGTAGTTTGGTGTTTTTAAAGTGTGAATAATCTAATATGGATTTACAACTGCAATTNAACCCAATAGTTACCTTATTAAGGTATCTCCCCTACCCTATTATACACCCAGGGTGGAATTTAAATATTTTACGATTCCCTATTAATACCCACCATGTGGGAATGTGAATCTAATATAATAATTAGGAAATAATCACATATAAATACAGGGTGATAAAGATTATAGTGAGGAGGGAGTTGCCATGGGCTAACATCGACGCACATGCTTCACATGTATTTTATCAATGCATACCCTATGCTGTATATTCAGCTTTCTCTTTTAATATCCCTTCAGACCAATAAACTGGTGCGCTTTTTCCCCATCTCTTACCGTACAGGGGGATCACAGTTTTTAATATGCGGCTCAATGAGCTGTGTGTGAGATAAAAACCGCGACTACAGAATTGAATAGGCCCCATAGTTGTTGAGGTTGAAAAGTCAGTCCATCAATTTCAACCTATTTTGTATCATGCGATAATAATTTTAGAATTGATCCAGGCGAAATATTCTCCCTTCTGTCTGTGGTAGTATTTTATTTACCAGTCATAACCTGGATACCAGTGTGGGTGCCTGTGTTAACATCTTAAAGCCGATCACTAATCGTGCGATCACGGCTGTCAGTCAGTGAATAAGCCAATGTGGATCTTGTTTTACTGGAGGGGAGGATCATGATCGGGACTATCACTGCACCATATTATATATGTTACTGTATAATATTACTGTTACTGTCTGTCCCGTATAATATTCTAAAGTGACTATGCATACAGTGATTGTATCATTGCTGATTTGATTTATGGTTAAATTTATTGAAACACACCTTTCTGCTATCAAAAATAAACCCCTTCATAGTCACTGCAATGAATGATGCAGTGGGATGAATAAATGTAAGAATTCATTATCATATCTATAAGTAAGACAGGGCACCTTTTACAATAGCTGGCTCATGAGAAGAGGCTGTTTGTGACGTTTGTTTTCCTATATACATCTGTGGCTTCATTGATACAGTATGTATGTATTTGCCTTAAGATTTTCAACAAATTTCTTAAATATCTCAATATCTCCTTCCCATATAATCAGACTATCATCACTATCCTCTAGTCATGGTTTCCAGAGGCCCCCCTGTGATGAGCAGGTGCCTGGAGCACCAGTTCCACTGGCTCTGCCCTCGCTACACCCCTGACCATAAGTACCAAAATGCACTTTAATCAGCTTTATTTAAATATTGTTACAGATTTTTTTAAACCCATTTTGCATTAAAGAAGATTAAAAGTAATTTATGTTAAAACAAATGCTAACTAATTGAAACACTTCCCTGTTATTCTTTTGATAAAATCTTTCATTATGCTTTTGGTTAAACTGTTTAAAACTTAACTTGATAATCCTTATCATTTTAGAGTCTTGGTGTACCATATGAAGAAGCAAAATGTTTGTTAAAGTCTTATTTGGAACGACAAGGGTTTGGTTCTTGGATTGAGAAGCCAAACTCCATTGGAAACTTTATCCTTTAATCCTGCAAATGGATAACAACTACAGTTATATTTATATTATAGTTAAGTATTCTGTTTTGTAAATCACATTGATCCTATTGTATAGTGTTCATGTTGTGCTTTAATGTTTATTTTCTAGCAGATTTAAATATCTCCAAAATTATCAAAAAGTGTAATTTTGTTCTGCTCTCCAATAAATATATATATATATATATATATATATATATATATATATATATATATATATATATATATATATTGCTATTTATTTTTTTTTTTTTTGTTTTTGCACTTCGTTAATAGTGCCAACAGCTTGAAGACTTTTATTTTAATGTTAACAAAATGCTGAATGCAAGCAAGTAATTTTGTGTAATAAGTTAACATTTTGTTCTTCTTGGCAATATAAAAAAACACTTTTACATATAGTTGTGCTTTATTTTTTGCTGTCTCGCATTGAAAGTCAAAGTATTTTTCATGCAACTAGACGCAACACATAAAAGCCTATAAATACAAATGCATCCTGAAAATATAGCATTAATGAACCTTTATAAGAAACTGCATACCGTTCATATAGTCAGTATATTTTTAATGACATGCCACCCACTAAAGGAGTATTTTTTGGCCAAGCTTTGTGGGTCATTAATTTGTTTAGAGACAGTAGGCAAAGGGGTATGTGTAAGTGGGGGTGTCAAACATTTCCTCCTGGACTGGATGCTGACTTATGTATTATTGAACTTACGAGTGCAAAGTTATGAGTGGCTAAAACCGTGCTGCATTGCAGGACCGGTAAATTACATTGTTTGCAGTATTCAGGTTGAATGATGTTTCCTAGCCTAAGTGTAAACAGTCTAACAATAACGCTTGTCAGTATATATGTATATGTATTTTATCTCCCCTGTAGTTCAACATAGTTTTGCCCACAGTCTTCCACAGCCCTTAGGGCATCAGGAGAAACACCTGAATAGATGAGTACAGCATTGCCTTGTGATTGACACCTGTCCCAGAACTCCGGTATTCAGCTCAGGTATTCACCAATATTGGGAAGAAAATGACATTTAAAATATATAAAACAGTGATTAAGGAATACAAAATTCAGTTTGTAAGAAGGAAAAGGACCTACCAAACACAGTATATTTGGTCCAGGGAAGTAAGCCCAACATGTACACAGACAGCCACTGCCCCTCGAGATTCCAAAACCCCAATCCTCCCAATGTACCACAATGGAGTTCCTGGATCCCAGGAATGGTCTCTGATTAATTTACAGGAAAGTGACGCTTTTTTCCGAGCTGGGATCTGTAGGTGAGGGATCCCAAGCAGAGGGAAGCAAAAAGTTCCTAAGTGACCAAAATGCATCTCTCATAACCAATGGGAAATGGCCACTCAGCTATACGACACAATTGACCAGCAAAATAATAAAGGTTGTGAAGGGTGTGCACACCCAGATCCTTACTACTGCTAACCGTGTTCAAGCGCAATCAAGCCATGTGGTCAGCCCAAACCAAGGAAGACTTTACTAATATTGTGGAACACTGATTGCAGAATAAAAACTGCAGAGGATAAGGGAATTTAGGAAGCATGTTCATTTTAAACATGTTTACCCTGCTGCATATGGTAAGTCGCTCCCAGGAATGAGATGGTATTTCCCTATTGGGTCAAAAAGTGTGAGTGATTCATTACTCAGTACTCTAGTTCCTTTCTTTTGTACCTGCTCCTCCTGCTTCTTTTGTGTGTCTGCCTGCACAGTAACAACCTCTGTTTGTTGTGTAAGACTGCATACCAGCAAGTGGGCCCAACCATACTAAAGAAGGGTGCCCAGCAAACCGTGCTAAATGAGCAACTAAACAAAATTTTCCTTCTTCCTTTAGCAGTAGTCTGAGACGCTTTATTTACTATAAGCAGACATCAGGGTAAAGGAGTAGGAGGCAAAGAGTCCATATACGAGAGCCAAGGGAGGCACGTGGTGGTGTAGCCATCAAACCGGTCAGTTGCCGAGAGGATCATTTCGTCCATGGAGCGGTAAAATTCAACCCTTTGGATCCACTCAGAGACCGTAGGGGGGAGCGAGAGCGCCAATGGATGGGGATCACAGCCCGTGCGGCATTGCTAAGCTGCAGCAGAAGGGAGCATTTCAGGGAGGCAAGGGAACCCGGAGGGAGGGACAATATCGAAAATTTGGGGTCCGTTGGAATGTTTGGCCCCACCAACCGGCGTATAATGTCCAGGACCTGGGACCAGAAGGGGGCGGGGATCGCGCAACCCCACCAGATATGGGCCAGAGAGCCCACAGCAAGGTCGCAGGGCCAACATATAGGGGAGACGTGGGGAAGGAAGGAATGGAGCATTTGAGGCGTTCGGTAGCGGGTGAGAATTTTGAGCTGTGTTTCAACCACGTGAGAAATTTGGAAGATACGGGTCCATTCCTCAGGAGAGGGCGGGGGTCAGTCAAATCTCTATCCCAAGCAGCCAGATATCTGGGACCGACAGGGTAGAAGACTCGAAGGACGAGTTTGTAAATTGCAGAGATAGCATGGTTGGGGGGGAGGGGAGGGAACAGAGCTCCTCAAATGGGGAGAGGGCACATTTAAAGAACTGGCCATATCTGGCGGAGGAAAGAAAGTGGCGGAGCTGGGTGTAGTACCAGGAGGAGGAGGGCAACAGCGAGTGCGCGAGAAGGGGGGCAGAACTCCGGAGCAGAGGACATGATGGCATCACGAGAGCCCCACCGCCGTCCAATCTGCCAGGTGTCGGGGATCCAGGCCAGGGGGAAAATCAGGGTTCTGGCAGAGAGGGGGGAACGCTGTGAGGAAATCGCATTTTTCAGACGCGTGGGACACCAGATCCGGAGTGTAGGCGAGATGGTGAGGTGAGTGGAGGTAGGGAAGGAGGGGAGCCAGGGTAGAAACTGAAGTGGTGTCCGGGAGAAACCGTTCTCGATGGAGATCCATTGCAGTCCCGGNGAAGCATATGTCCAGTCCAAGACGCACCGCAAGTGTGCAGAGCGATAGTAGGCTATGATGAGGGGTGCTTGGAGGCCCCCATCCCCTCTTAGACGGAACAAAACATCCCTCCGGCACCGTGGCCTACCACCCCCCAGATAAAATTTACCAGTGTGGCCTGTGCAGCCGTAAAGAACGAGGGGGGAATATGAATCGATAAAGCCTGGAATACATAGAGGGAGGGACGCCTTGCGGCCAGGGACAAAACCAACCTGGTCCGAATGAATCAAGCAGGGCAGTAGGGGTTGGAGCCGATTGGCTAGTTCCCGCAGTTTAGTAATTCTAGCCTTAGGTATATTATACATCCAGCTGGAAGCCAGGTCTAACCATAGCACTATTTACTATAACCAGTGATGGTGGGGGCATGATTGACTGCATATATTGGCCCCTGGTTTCAGCTTATAGGAATGACAGATGGCAGCAGAGAAATTAAGACACCATCAACCAACCATAAAAAAGAGAAGTCACCTGATTTTCACATGATTCAAAATGTCACTGTTGATTTAGTTTTTTTTCTTGTTTGGTTTTTTTTTACACTTTCTAAACATTGCAATCACAGATTGTACGATATTCGACAAATATAGGTGGTTTATATACAAGTATGACCATCTACCCAACTTTTCTTGTAGGTTTTTGGTTTTTTTTCCAACACAGTCTGTACGGAATCACATATTTCCTAGCAGATGCTTAGAAGAGATGTTATTAGATCTGCTTGTAAACTAGTATAGTATATACATGTGAATTATCATCCTCATCAGGCATTGCAATTGTCAGTGAACTTGTATGAGCTGTATCATCTCATGTGATTGCATAGGTTTGTATTTAGCTTTAAGGCCTCTTAAAAGTACTTCTGGTTTGGCAGGCATTCAAATCATTGGTTTCATTATATCACTAAACAATATAACTATTTAAATTACAATAAGGTAAATCACTTAATGTTCATGTAAAAAATATATTTTAATGTAATAACTTAATTACTTAATGTTCAAAATAAATAAATCTAAATAAATAAATACATTAATAAATAATAGGTTGTAATCATGAAAGGTTAAAACAAATTATTGTTCTGAGTTTAGGCGCTTCAGTAATGCGGAAAAATCTTCAAGGACTGCTGGAGTGTTTTTTATCACCATGCTGAATGTGCACTGCTTACTGGAACATAACTCCTGCAAGTAAAAGGNAAGTTACTATTAGTCTGAAGCTTGCAAATATGTTTAGCCATTATGTTATATGCTATAATCACACTTCTTTATAAAACAACACAATCAATTCATTTAGAAAATGTAAGTTAAACTGATAGTTATTTAGGTAATATAATTAAATTAGATACCTTTTCTTTGCTTTACTTTTACACTTAACTAATTAATTTGATGGATAACTAGTACCAAATAGATGGAGGTCCTGTTTACTAATGATTTATCTTGTCATAATTAATGGAATGTGCTGTATTTGTGGGCAATGTTTTATGTCCCATACAATTTGTTATAAAGGGCAAGAGTTTGAATTCCTACTTCTAAAAACAAGTTATATTTCAAACTGTGTAGCTATGACAAAAATGACTTAAGGTCAGGGCTGGGGCGCCCACTAGTCTTATTTAGGCGGCAAAAATTAGAAATTTAGAGAAAACCTCACAATGCCCTCAATGGTTTTGAAGCGGTCACATCAGTACATGACGTGCTGGTGTACGCCACCACGTCACTCGACGGAAAGGGGCGTGATGCGTAGGGCGCCTGGAGACCTAGCACCGNGCCTGCTTACGATACGTTACATTAAACGTTCAACCCAGGCTTCGTAAACAGGAAACCTCCTAGCTCTCACATAGGGGCTGATCCAGAGTTGCACTTGGATCCTCTGCAGTTCACTGCTTGGTTTTGCTCAGGTCTACACCAGTTTTGCC
Source organism: Platyplectrum ornatum (assembly GCA_016617825.1). NCBI lineage: Eukaryota > Metazoa > Chordata > Amphibia > Anura > Limnodynastidae > Platyplectrum > Platyplectrum ornatum. The sequence goes on from JABWIB010006548.1 coordinate 35,178, forward strand.
CTTACTCCAAACTCTGGATCAGCCCCCAGGTCATCCTAGTACTTTCCTTAATTTCCTATAACCATTTTCTAATATTTAATTGTAAACTATATAATATATAACAACCTTGGAGCTGATCCTGAGTTGCACTTATGTAGACCTGAGTAAAACCATGTGGCAATGTCAGGGGTGTTTCTGAATCTTAATTTGATTGCATGCAGGGTAACTGCTTTCGCATGTAACACTCACCAACTACTTACATTTATGTTTAATTTGTAAATAGTAGCCGAGCTAAGAATTTTCACTTTACTCTAATTCTGTTTTCACAGTTTATACATGCCTTTTCTTCAGTTCAATATATGGTTAAGCCCAGATCCACATTTGCACCTGTTTAGCCCTTAATACCACTCTGGATCTTACCATGCATCAAGCCTATATTATCACAATATATTATATAAATCTAAATGATCAAACAGAAGTATACATTGTGTACTAAGTCACCAAAGAAAATATTTTCTATTCTATATTTACCCGTGTTCTCACTGTCCTTTTAAATTTCATTTTCTGAGGGGAAAACAAAATAGGCATATATTAGTCAAATGACTTTACTATGCATATAATCTAAGCAAATGTATACAATACAGCTATTTCTCTTATTTTTTTATAAATGGAATTTCTGCCACTATCTTGATGTGTATCTCTGACAATTATTATTGTTCTGTCGACAAGGTTAGCATACCCTGCATATGCACATTTTATGTGATATTTTATACAGGTCTACANATAATACACTTTAAACCAGTATTAAATATGAATGATTTGAAAGATTCATAAATGCATTTAACACATTAATGAAAGCATTTCCAAGGCTTATAGTTTCCAGATTGGCCTACCCATAGGTTTCAATTAAAATATGGTATTTTTATATTTGAATCTGTGATGTCAAAACAATATGCAATAATACACAAAAGCTATGCACAGCATATTTTTCTGTACATAACCATACAGTAAGAAATTTAAATTAATGAACAACTGCAAAAAAAGAACACATTACAATACTTATATTCGAGTGATGTTATTGTATAAATAACTTTTCTTACCATGATCTCTTGTATATTAGTGACAATATTAGCTATTGTATTTGTTACATTTTCATCATATTTATGTTTTTTCTCTAGTTCATTCAACATTCCTCCAAAACAACCAAGGGCATTTAAAGTGCAGTTAGCCTGAAAAGAAGTAAAAGAGTAAAAAAAAGAGTAAAAAATAAAATTCAAGGCAAAGTTTAATGTCATTATATTAAGTACATTATTTACTAACTTACATATGACATTGTGGGAGGGTGGGTGGAGTACCTAAAGCAAGGCTTCAATTCTGTATTTAATAATCCGTTCCTTGGTTTTCACCTATGTACTGATGGCAAAAAACGCCCCTACTGGCTAAATTTTATTATAACAATGGTTTCTTGCTATTGAAATACCTTACTCAATAATAATGAATCAATATATTTATGTAAACCACATGTCTTTCCAATGTAATACATTATGTAACTTATTATTACAGAAGTTAAATGCATAATTTTAACAATTTATTTAGCCTTAGTAATTTATTGATTTATATCTCCACCTATACATAAAAAAAAAACTTTGTTAAAGTATGCACTAAAAATGAACAATAAATGTAATTACCGGAACATCAGTCGGGATTCGGAATAAATGCGGTACCTGGCAGTAAAAAAATAAATGTAAGACTGTGTTCTACAAACAAAATATGAGACATGCATGTTTCAGATTATATAAATATTAGCCATATACTCACAGTAATAATTTTTTTCAGTACTTCTACGTCACCTTGCGTTGTCATCATAATAACTTTTGTATTTGGCAGTACTGGAGATTCTTGAGAGAAGACAAGCAACGTTAGTACAAGCAGACAGAATGCTTTAAACGTATTCATTGTAATTAACTCCCAAGGTAACCTTCACCCAATATACAAATAATAGTAATGTGATATGCACAGTTCCCAAAGAACAATTTATATTCTTATATGTGGAAAGATAATATGAGGGTGGGAAGAGAAAGTTTAGATATTACAAATAATTGTACACTGCAGTACCTGTGAGGCAATATATATTACTTTCTTTTCTCTCCTCTATGACTCTTTGGAATTTCTTCAGCAGCACTGAATGGATGTAGGTAAAATCCCTCTTGGTTACAGCTAACCCACAGTCACTCTTCTTCTCTAATGACATGACGTTTTGTGATCAAACCAGTTTTTCCCCCTTGTTCCATGTGCCACCTCCAGGCGCTGAGCTGTAGCATTTAGTTAAGGTTTTAACAAAAATGGCATTTAAAAGCCATTATAAAACACCGCAAATGTGTGCAGCATATTTAACTAAACAAGATGTCTTCTACTTTACAATACATCTGTAAAGCAACTTTTTCTGAACATCTTACAGGAAATGTTATTTCCTGTTGATGATTAGTTTAACTATTTACCACAGAAATTGTGGAGTAGATCTTTCTACAAAAGTGTAATATTTTAACAAGCATCTTTCTCACCACTTAACATTGCTTTTTCCAAGGTGAATACAACTAAAAAATAAACAAGAAAAATTGTGCAGAATGTACAGCCAAGTACCCCTGTATATCGCTTGCCATTCTGCGCATCAACTGCCCTCTTCCACCTGTTTCTTCCCACCATATGTCCACATTTGTTTCACAAGAAGATTCTGTCTCCCAGGGCTTGGCAACTCCAGACAATTTATGAGACGGATAAAAAACTCCTCGAACACTAAGCCCTCGGCTTTATAACTACTCCAATATGGTGCTCGATAACTTTTATTAAAACTAAACCTAAAAACTGACAAGTGCAGTCTGAAATGCCAAAAAGCATTGTGGGAGACCAATGATGCTACAGGTCTCCATCATTGAATTCTGGCTGCGGAATGAGACTCTTTTCAATAAACAGTTATCAAATATGTAAAAACTGTCTGTATCCTTGCAGCAATTACAGTTCAATTGTTGGACGCCAATCAGTAATATACGTGGAACTTTCAAAACCAGCCGGTG
>JABWIB010006549.1:11878-29717 GCA_016617825.1 Platyplectrum ornatum
CGTCTTCTTTCCTTTCCTGTGAGCACCTGTGGGGGAGGAAATACCCGATGTCTGCGCTGCCATGGAGGAGTAAAAGAAACCACATTAACAGGTACTAATCTGTAGTTTATTAAATATTTTGTATAACAGGATTTAAGAATAAACATGAGATAACATAGAAAGAGCAATATAAAGGGCATCATAGCTAGTGACCTGTGTAAATATTAAGACCCTGATGACATGCGGTCATAAGCATTGTACCTGATCTCTGAATTCATTATATACTTTTAGTACATTCCCCTTTCTTAAAGTGTGTATGTATGTGTGTTTTTATATATATATATATATATATATATATATATATATATATATATATATATATATATATATATATATATTAAAATAAAGCAGAGGGGGCGCCTCATGGTGCAATAAATTTAATTTTTTTTAAACAAAAATAAAAAACACCTGTTATATGTGCTTACCAAATAAATGTCTTTTAAAACAGCATGTCAAATATAAAAGGCAAGCGTGAACTTCACATATATATGTCTTTTCTATTTAAGTGGGCTTGGTAGAAATGCTGTACATATGAGCAATGAAGGTGTTCACTCCTAGTTAATCTATGGAGGTCTCATTGGGGTCTCTCCATGTTAACCTAAACCAAAGCATTAAATAATATTTCTGCCATCTTTAAATATGGCAGAAATATTATTTAATGCCCTGCAGGCATTTTGTGTTATAAGGCTACTTTTTGTGACAACTCTTCATATTCAAGGGGATGCAAGTATGTTGCGGCTTTATCTATTGCAACATACTCAGTATGCCAACGTGCAAATTTATGAATTGCATAGTGCAGGGGAGGGAAAGGTGAGGTTTGTGTAGTTTGTTGAGTTTAGGACAGGACTCGAAGTGGGGGTGTATAGGGGGTATGCCATACCAGCATGTCTCCCACTGATGTAATGGAAAAATTAAAAATCTCTATTGACTTCTATCATATATGTTTCCATACCACCACTACTGAATGTCCATACCACCACTTCTAAATTTTCACTTCGACCACTGGTTTAGTATATGGGGAATGGAGGGTTGGAGTAGATTGCAGGGAGGCGACTGTTAGGGTTAGGTTGCAGGGAATGGATGTTTGAGGTAGTGGAAGAGGAGAGATAAGAAAATAATTCACTAAACTTACTGTTGCTGTTCCATTTTCTGTGACAGCCTTGTCAAGAAACGGCTTGTCGCATTGATGAACCACATATCCAAGTTTTGTCTCCAGCTTTGTTAGCATGACTGGAAATAAAAATGGATTCAGTGAGATAAAGTAATAGACAATCCACAGAACAGTGGTTATATGCTGTTTTACTCTCCCAGCTGTGTTCTCTGGTAAAGATGTTTGATTGTGAGATAAAAGATGGCTGCCTCTGACAGGAGACTGGTTTTCTCTCTTGGTGTGTTTAGGGGAGGTGGAAGATCTCATAATGCGTTTACAGTCCACCAGACAGCGAGTGACAGAGCTGGAGCGCACGCTGTCCTCAATATCTGCTCAGCAGAAACAGCTTGAGAAGGTAAATACTATTAGGAACCTTAGATCTAACTCTTCATGCTTCTGTTACTCATCAGACATCACTTCTCACCTCCTGTTGCTGCTAATGGAGATGTTTTTTTTTTTTTTTTATGGATTAGAGAACAGACTTCAGAAGCTCTGCTCCTACTCCTCCTAGTTTATACACTGGCTGCAATATGGGGTGGGGTCTTTCAAGCAATTATGAAGACTTTCAGAGATGTCATGTCCTCAAACACATTTTCCATGTATTATCTATTTGATAGGCTTTATAAAGCACCATCAAATTACAGAGTGCTTTACTTTTTTTTTTAACAAAATAGTTTTTTTGATACACGTTTTACAGTAATATAGACAAATATGACATTTGTGGCAAATTTAACAGATTTATAAACCACATATGACCAGTGTATTCCATATATACACTTAAGGGTATCCATTGGCATGAATCGTATGAAAAAGACAACACACTTTTAAACAGGATATGAACATGAGATCCTCCAAAAACAGTATGTTGAAATGATGTTAACTCTTTCACAGTTGTGTTTGGGGCAAGGATTACATAATGTAATCTAACTTAAGCTGGCCATACACTAGAAGAGAAATTGTTCCAATCTAAGCATTTTTAAAGAGTGGGTAAAACCATGTTGAATTGCAGGGGAGGTAAAATGAATATCAGTGTGTACATGAAGGGAGAACACTTTATTTTTGCATGTTGCACACAGATACTGACCAGCGTTACTGTAACACTGTTATTACACTTGGGCTGGAAACATCATCTCTCACCTCTAATACTGATTGCAACTAATGAAATTTACCTCCCCTGCAATTCAGCATGGTTTTACCCACTCTTGAAAAATGCTTAGATTGGAACAATTTATCTTCTAGTGTATGGCCAGCTTAAGGTAATCAAATTTGGAAGGACACAGGGAAGCCTCCTGCTAGCCTAACACACATTTACATCTAGGTCCAGTGAAGCATTAACTAGCGTTATTATCTAATTCAATCTCCACATCAAGTCAAGTATGGGCTGAGCAGGAATGCTTTACATTTTTGAGCACCATTCACATCCTCCCCTGTCTAATTCTGACAACCAGAGAAATCCCAAGGAGGCACAGGGAAGCACAGGTACATACAAACCCTGCACTGGACTTGTTGAACTCTGGGACCCGGGATACAGCTGTGTCCATACAAAGAATATAAATAGGAAAATTTAATCTGAAGAATGTATCCCAGAACTGCAGAATCCCATGCTCTTTACATTGAAACATAACCACAGACAGGATTCCTTTGTCCCATTTTAATCTGCCTGTTTTGGTAATTTTCTTTACTGATGGTTTTCCCCATATATTGGTCATGTGTTCATTCCATACATTTATAAATGGCTTTAGACACATAGTAGATCTACCCTTTTTATAATACAGAGATATCTGTAACTGGTTTGTGAGAATTTGGGAATGACCATTGTGTCCTGATCTTTCAGCTCAATAAAGATTTGGAGAAGGATCGTGACAACCTTCGGCTGGAATCTTTGAAGAATAGGTAAGAAGCCGCTCCTTCCTCAGTTTTTATGCTGTGGGAGTTATCATATGTCATATAGGTGACATTTGTGTTTGCGCAGTAAGAATAGCGAAGAACTGAAGCTGCAGAACTCGGAGCTGTCTGAGAAACTGAACGTACTATTGTCAGAGAATTCCACTATGCGCTTGGAGCTCGGAGACCTTCACAAAAAGCTGGAGATGGCTGAACTCATGATCCAGCAGGTAAGGCAGCTACAATTATGGTTTTCAAGCAGGCATGTAATGGAATATCATAATATAATATATACCTGGGAGGAATTCAGAAAAAAAAGCAGAATAGTAGCGTCTGGAAAAACAGATTACAGGGCAAGGTGCAATTTAGCCACACCCCTCCCAACTGTAAATCTTGCTGTACATCATGTTATATATCCATTGTTTCAGAAAGCAGGTGCTTTAGCACATTTATAAATTATTTGCCATTTTATTTCAGGTTTATTAGTAAAACATTTTAATTAAATCTGTGTAATAGCTTTATTCCTTCATATCGGTGGCACTTATCATGGCACCACCATTCTCTGCCTGCTCTTATACTCTCTAATCTCTCTTCCTTGTGTACTCTTAGTTTTCCAATCAGACGGGAACTCCTGATGCAAACCAGCAGCTGCGAATGGCCTTGGAAGAGAGAGACCAACTGGGGACACAGTTAACGCAGGTAGACGTCCTCTGTAAAATAGCATTAATGGCATGACTGTGAACACTAATTAGAAAATAAAAATCAATTGTTATATTGGTTTCTCTTTGGGCAGTTAAGGCTTTAAGAAGGGCTAATAAAACACAAAAAGTTGCCTGGTCATAATTGGACTAGGTTTTCCAGACCCTAAATTAAATTTAGCTTGCATCCTATTGGGGGATACTAGTACTATAGTAGGTGTACATATTTTATAGTATAGTAAATGGTTACATTTACTGCACATGCCTAGTAACACACATTAGACAAAGTGCACTCCACTTGTATTTATATTGCGGTATTAGAGGGGGGAAGGGGGTAATGTCAATCTTTTCTGTTTTATCTTTTTTTTTTTTTTTTAAGATGTCAGATTCTCTCCAGCAACTAAGGGCGGAAAGGGACCAGTACGTAGAGAAGTTGAAGGACGAAGGTGCCATATGGCAAGAAAGAGTGCATCAACTGTCTCAACAGGTGAGTGTTAGGAGAATCTTGGACTCCGATCACAGCTGCTTTTTAATATGTGAATGTCCATTATTTGCTTTAATAAAGATGAACCGATGATGTCAGAGCTTGCTAGTTATTGTTTGGTTGACACCTTTTTTTTTCTAAGAATTAACTTTATTTTTTTTATCCTAATTGTAGATTCAAACAAATAGCCAGGAAAGGGATGCTGCTTTAATACAAGTTGAGCAATTGGAAACCAGAGTTACAGAACTTCTTTTGGCATCCGGTATGTAGAGATATGAGCAGAGACATCTCCATTTTCTAATAGTGACATTGATTATTTTGCAACAATCTCGCTTTACAGCAGCTGAGCCGGCTGAAATGGAGGCATCCCCTCCCCAGGGCCGTTCTGAAGCAGAACTTGCCCTACAGCGGGAGGTGGAGAAGTTGCAGCAAGAGTTCCTGGAGCTGCAGTCCCAGTACCAAGCCCAGGTGCAGGACAACAGCCAGCTGAGCCGTCTCAACCAGGAGCAGGAGGAGCGGCTGCTGGATCTGGAGAACACCTTACAGCGGCACAGCGAGGACAATGTAGATAAACAACAGATCCTGGAGAATATGCAGAGTGACAAGGCCACCATCAGCCGGGCTCTGACCCAGAACAGACAGCTAAAGGAACAGCTTGCCGAGCTGCAGAATGGATTTGTCAAACTGGTATGTGACTCGTCTGTGACAGGCTTGACCAAACTGGGCACTGGGCACAGCAAAATCATTATTCTGCCACCTGTGGCCTCAGCTCCAGGCTCACAGTGAGCGATTACATACTGTAACAAATTGGGTAGGCTCTCCAGATGTTGTCGAACTACGTATGCCAGCATGTCAGTTATCAACTGTTAAAGCATGCTGAGAATTGTAGTTTGACAACATCCTGAGAGCTGCAGGTTGCCTACTCCTGCTCGAAGTCTTGCTCCCTTTTCTGCAGACATCAGGACATTGTTGATCATTTCTAATGACCACAGACTGTCTGAAACAATCTTTCCGCGTGGTTGATGTAATATTTAAGCTTGAATGTACAATAGAGAATACTTACACAAGAGCATCTCCTGATGCCTCTATTTTTGCTAAGTATTTTTTTTCTTATTGCAGACAAATGAGAACTTGGAACTTACAAATGGGCTTCAAAGTGAACAGCATGTGAAAAAAGAACTGGCCAAGAAGCTGGGGCAATTACAGGAGAGCATTGGGGACTTTAAGGAGCAGGTAAGCTAGAACCTTCCGAGTGGATGTCCTTTGCGTCCCCAAGGATTCATGGGCTGAAATTGGACGTGTTGTATTGTCTTGTAGCTGGCTATGAAGGAGCAGGAAATGCAGCTCATGCAGTCACAGCGTGATGAGCTCTCCGCCCACCTCCAACAGTACGCGGCAGCATACCAGCAAGTATCCATTGAAAAGGAAGAGATCCAGAGGCAGTACCTCCTCCAAGCCCAGCTCATGGACAGGCTGCAGCATGATGAGGTGCAGGGGAAAGTCAGCGCTGAAATGCACCTCAAAGAGCTACAGCAAAGCAGGGTGGGTGCTCTGTTTCTACCTTTTACTCCGTCCTTAGATCTGGTACCTCCCCTGACGCTCTGCTGAGGCTTCAGGAACGTTGGGTAGCGGACCACTAGATGATGATGATTGGACCTCTATATTAAGCCATTTGCGTGATGCCACAACCCCGGTGCGTTTTCAACAAGTACATCTGTACACTCTTCACAGAGTTTGTCACCCTCAGCACCCTGTTTAAAATAGGCAGACGCACAGATGATTCTTGCCATAGATTGGACACCAGCCCGGAGAATTTTGGCATCTGTTTAGGTCATGCCCCCTGATTCAGTAACATTCAAATATGTTTTCTCCCTGATGTCTTTGGCAAAAGTGATTGTAGCCCGCCACTGAATGGCATCCTCCCCATCCCTACTGGAACAATGGCTTTCGCTTTTTAACTCTGCCATCGGCCATGAAAAATTTGTCTACACCTCTAGGTGTTTTCCCTTTTTTTTGTTGTGCTGCTATCTCTGTATGTGTGAAAAAAATTAATAAATATTTACCTGATTAAAAAAAAAAAAAAAAAATTACATAGTTATCTTCCACATATGTCTGTGTACCTTATTGTGGGTGTTTCACCACTGGGGGCAGTGTTGCTGCACGATGTAGTGCACTTTACATCCCGAAGTGGCTTATGTTTAACCTTAAAATAAACCGACAACAATAACTCCTATACCTGACTATCTTGTCCACTTATTTTTTCTCAGGAAAATCTAGAAGTTCTGACCAAAGAAAACAAAGAGTTGCGAGCCCAGGTCTTACAGATCCGTGGTGAACCAGACACCAGAGCTCTGAGCAGGATAGAAGGTAGCCAGTCATGTGTCATTTTAGCTTCTAACTGGGTACAGGGTGGTGTCATGGCGATCTAATGGGGATGGTAGATTAAAACAAAATGTGAGGAAACATTTGTATACTGAGATGGTAGTTGAGTGGAATAGTCTCTTATCAGAAGTGGTATAAATTATAGTTTAGTGGCTTTACGGCTTTAAAAACAAAACAATATTTTTCCATACATGGTTTTTCTTAATCAGAGCTCTATTTATTTGTGTGTTGTTCAGGGGATGGCGTGGAGAGCATAGTATATGAAGATGAGATTCCCAAGTCATCATTGGTTATTCCAGAAGATTTTGAAAGTCGAGAAGAGATGGTGTGTCTTTTTGGCCAGTATATCTCTGTTCCTCCTGCCAAGAAATGCCCTGCCCGTTTTTCTTAGGGCACATTTTGATTGTTACTTTAATGCCTGCAGATGGAGTTCCTTTCCTCCGCAGTCTCCAAATTACATGGGGAGCGAGAAGAAGTAGAGAGGCAACTCACGGAGCAGAAAAGGAACTGCAAGCAGCTTCTACAACAGATATCAGAACTGAGAGAGCAACAGATGTCTGCCCCTCACATCCACCCTGCAGGTAGAAGAATGTGCTGGGAATACAAATAAAGCCACATTTATCAATCTAGTTTACTCTGAAGATACAAAATCAGACATGGTTGGATAGGACAAACCTTTTACATCATTTTCTGCTTGTTAATAAATTATAATCTACCTCTGATGTGTTGTGAGGTGCTTTTGTCTTGCCACTATAAGCTCAATATCCTGATTTTGTTTGGGTAGTTGCCAGTTGCTGGAGGATCACAACATGGTTTACTTTATTCTTACTGTAACAGTTGTAGCCTTGTGAATGATCTGGTGTCCTTTCTTTAACCAAGTTTAAAATAAAATGCCTGATATCGGAGATATATCTTTTCTAGCATGATCGCTGTAGTTATAGGGTCATCAATTTTAACACTGTTTCTCGTTGGCAGATCTAAGCATGGAGAGTGTTCCCAGAGAGGTGTATGAAGCCTTGCAGAGTGCCATGGAGAAGTTACAGGTAGGCGCTCAACCTGTTGCTGGAACTTTTGTTTCTATAAAAATAGTCAGTAAAATATACAGGGATAGTTTAATGCTGTTGGTGACAGCATTGTCACATGACTTATGAGTTCCATTAAATTGTACTGTATGATTCCAATCGAAAGGAAAATCAGGCATTGCTTGTTACTAAAAGCAACTACTTTCCTGCTCAGACAGCTATTGTTTCCTCATGAGTTGCAGAAAGCACTGAAATCACTACGTGATTTGCATGATTTTCATACAAATTAATACCAGACAAAGGTCTAAACAAAACAAAAAGCATATAATGGCAAGTGGTTATATAAAGGATCTTGTCTCTGGGGAAATAGGTCTCCAGTGTCCTCGATGATACATGCACTGATCACTCCCAATTCTAAAAGATAATAGCTGAAAGAGACCTATCTACAGTCCTCTCAGTATTGTTTTTATAATGTTTGGAGCTGATGTAATATGATGGCTAAAAACCTTTTAGTAAATAAACTGTGAGCTAGTCTCCCGTAACACGTTCCACTGATATGACTTTCGGGGTTGAAGGAGGAAGGTCTGTACCAAATTGTAATAGGCACAATGACCTATAAATAGCCAAGTGTTGTGTGTCATGAAATGTATTTCTGTGTTGTTCATGGTTTTTTTTTTTTTTTCTTAGTTCCGCTTCACCGATCTGATGCAGGAGCGGGTTGAATTGAAGGAGCGTGTGGAGGAGTTGGAGCACCGATGTATACAGCTGTCAGGAGAGACTGACACGATTGGTTAGCGCTTATTTGGTTTCATCCCAAATACTTGTCACTCTTACTGCAATGATCCAACTACCCTTTGCTGCAATGATCCAAGCTTGTAACCAAATATGGCTCTGAATTAATGGACAGGTTCTGTCTTACTAAATAACTATTACATGCGGAAAAAAATTTAATATTTCTCCTGCTCAAGAGACACGTCCTGTATCTTGTACAAATCAAAATATGAATTGTGATTTGCAGCTGTATTATCAACAGGCTGTTATTTCACCCTGTCCTGCCTTATAAAGCCCCTCTGAATCGCAGACAATCATAGCGGTGTGTCAATTTGTACTTTGAGTAGCCACATATGCAGTGTATACAGTGTGGAAATACAAAAAACATTATAGGGTGTAGGCACATAAAAGTTATAAGTAAAGAATAAAGTAATGTCAAGGACTTGTAAGAATAAGAAATTATATTGAATAGTCTCCCATCAGAAGTGGTGGAGGCTACTACAACAGAACAGTGTAAGCATGCTTGCGATAATTATAAGGGTATTCTGACTCAAACAAAATAGAGAATTAAATGTCTGTATAGTTTTAAATACACAACTCGGCAGACTGGTTTCGCCATGTGGCTCTTATCGTCACTTTCTATGTTTCTACGTCAATAAGGTGTATTATTGTTGTTCTGCTCACCTCACAGGAGAGTACATTGCACTTTATCAGAGTCAAAGAGCCATCCTGAAGCAGCGTCACACGGAAAAGGAGGAGTACATCAGCCGGTTAGCCCAGGACAAGGAGGAAATGAAGGTAAGTGACTGGATCATATGTGGATTCCAGGATTGTAAACATCATGGCATCAATTTATTTCCTCCTTTCTCAGGCCAAGTTGCTGGAACTGCAGGTCTTGGTCATGAGACTGGTTTCTGAGCGGAACGAATGGTACAAGAAGTACATGGAGGTGACGAGAGGTTCCAAGGAGCTGGGAGATTTAGCGCAAAACACAGAGAAGGTTTTCGAGATGGACACGACATCCGGCTACGGTAATCAGACAGGTAACAGAGCTTGTGGCTGGGTATATAAGGGGATGTAACGTTGCCTCTCAACGTAAATTCTTATGGAGATGAAAACAATTATACAAGAAAGCTATACTATAGCTGTACTAGAATTGCAACTCTCAACAGCATTACTGTAGTTTGGTAACACACAATGGAACGTGTAGTTTCACTGTATATACAGAAGTTCCAGATGCCTGTTGTTCATTCCCTGGTGCTTGAAATGACTAGTGGACATTTTTAGCAGGGAAGGAGATTTTGTCACCCTGATGTCAATCCAGTTGCTAGGTCCTAGGTTTTTAGTTGCCTCGATGACCTGTAGTTGTTGAACCCAGGGCATTCAGTTTTAATTAAAACACACAGACCCTCCAACATTACCCATTTCACCATGTACACAGAATCTGTTCCTAAACTGTCAGTTACTATGGAAATCGCTTGTCTTGTGTAGAAAAATGTTTTTCAAGCATCAGAGTGACAGGTGGAAGGGTTATCTACCAGCAGGAATTGGTGATGTTGGAGGATCTGCACAAATATGGCTTATGGACTTTTATTTATATTAAATTATATTTAATAATGTTTTCAAGCGTCCTGATCTTTGTATATAATACTATAAGGTGGTTACTGAATTCATAGTATACAAGTTTTTTGAAATGCTGAATCATTGATAACTATGATCCCTGAGTTAATATAATAATAATTTACATGTCTGGTCCTCCGCAGCACTGGAGGAAGTCAGTCTGGCGGATGATGGTCAAGAGGAGAATGTTCAGAGGGTTTCTCATGTGTCCCCAACACAATCAGAAGCCATGGGAGCACCAAGCTCTGAAGATGGCACTGCCAAGCAGATAATGCAGCTCCTCCGCGACATCCAGAACCCCCAGGAGCGACCCGGATTACTGCTGCACAATCCCTGCATCCCATTCTTCTACCGCGTGGATGAGAACGACGAAGTACGGATTATGGTCGTCTGAGATTCCAAATCCCTCTCATCCCCTCCAACACTTCCATGCCATCTCCTATCTGGACTGCGACTAATGGACTCCACTTGCACAGGAGAGAGTCCTTGCAGTGGAATGGTTTGGAAAGTGGTTGGTAGGGGTTTGGGGGGTTTGTTTTAGCTGATGGGCATTGTAAAGGACTGGAACTAGGTCTTTCCTTGTCCCAGTTATTGCGTGCAGGAGGCAGTAGTTCNTCTGAGGAGGAATGGTCAGTATTCCAAATAATTCACCCCCATGCCCCCTCCTCCCAGTACATCTACACAAGGGGTAGACAAACCATTATGACAGGTTAGAGAATGAAGACATTAATACCTACATTAATATACACTTTTCCTCCTGTATTCTGTAATTTATTGCATTTCAGGAATGTAATTCTCTTCAACAGAAGTTCAACTGTTTGTGTTTTTAACAAGCCCACATTAAAGTTTTAGATGAAGTAGGAAATAAATAAAACTAAAGGTCACAGGACATACTTGACGCAGTAAAGCTATTGCTGACACATCCTGTTCTTTTGAGGGAGACGCAAGTCTGACTCCCAGAACACTTTGCTTCCACAGCAGAGACTACTTGAGAGACACGAGAAGCTGATGTGATATTTCACTTGTTAAAAAGTACCACTTGTTGCATTGCAGGGAACCAGAAATGTAATGGAGAAACGTAAAGAGTGGAACCTGTGATTGTGGCCCCTTTTTTTCCTCATTGGAACCCTTACTCATAAATCTGGTAAATACAAAAGGTTTTAGGGGAGTTTTAACAGAAAATATTTGTTTCATATACAGAATAGCGTATGATATAATGGGCAGATTGTAGGTGTTCCTGTAAGGGTTTAACTTTCAAATCTTAAATTAAAATCTAACATGGTAAAACCGCATCCGGTCATTTTGAGTACCTTTTTGAAGTTGTAATTATTTTTAAGCAGCTATTTAATTTGAAGAAGTCAACGTTTATTGCCTAACACATATATTCTATCAAAGAACTTGCAGAACTGTCAAATAAGAGTGACAGTAATCTTAAAAACATGTAATCAGAATGTTCTTTTGTCTAGTGAAGCAATCAAAAATACTCTGAGGGTTATTCTTCCAGGGTTTTTTTTTTCCTACCTACTATTCTACTGGTAAGGGATTTTTTTTTTTTTTTTGAACCGAAACAGACATGCATACCCTGTGATAATCCATGTTGTGATAAATAGAGATTTAGTTTTACATGACTCTGCATTCTGAAGCTTGTCTGAGATAAAGTAAGTTCCACTGGCTTTTGCTCCAATGAGGAGGAGGCGGTTATATAGCAAAACATTGCTGAAAGACAAACATTTGGTCACTACATAATTTTATGTTGAACTTTTTCCTCTCCACCATCCTTCTTATCTATTTTGCTCCAACATCCTTTTATATGCCTTTGTGTATCTGCTGCATTGTTTTGGATATGTCAATGGTAAAAGATGTGGAAAGACAGTAGAATCCCTGCAAAGTGGTTCCTGTAAATAGTGTATGAGTGTAAGATTTTGTATATTCCTGGAAAATAGACGCTGGACCTTCGCAGCATTTTCGTTGCAGGTTTCTTGTACTATAATATGATTGAGCTTCTGTAGAAGCTGGGTTGTCCTCTTGATTGGAGATTTAATAAGGGGTCGGGGGGCAATAATTTATTTGGGTGATGCTTCACAGGTCAGGGGTCAACACTTTCCATTCTTTTTGCCGAAATGATTTAATCTTGTTGGAAATGAGTTTTCTTTCTCAATAAACATATTCAACAAATTGAAACGTTTCTCTTCATTCGGCACTTCGGGACACCAACCATGCAAATACTGGAGGAATACAGACATGATATTGCCCCAGTTAGGACATCTTGGTAATGAACCCGTAGTCATGTAATTTCCCTTACCTTTTCTTCTGTTATCCTGTTTGATTTAATGGCTAGGTGTTCATAGAAATCTTAAGCAGACCTCTCCCCACTAGCTCAAAGTCAGGCTGGCTATCAGATATCATTCAGGATTTCTGAATATCATGAAGTGGGGAGGTATTTACTTTGTTAGCAGATTTTTTTTTTTTTTTTTAATACTACATAGCGTTTTCCATTTCATTCCGTCAATCCCTATTGGAGCTTACAGTCTAAAGCTGGACATACACTATAAGATAAATTTTTCCAGTCGAAAGATTTTTCAAGAGTGGGTTAAACCATGTTGAATTGCAGGGGAGGTAAAATGAATGTCAGTGTTTGTTACACTGTTATTAGACTTGGGCTTTGAATAGAGGAAACTCTGCACACAAAGTTATTGTCAGAGAGGGACATGCAGTCCATGTACTGCCCCAGATATGGGTGGCAGTCATATTGACAAATGGCTTGACAAATGTTCCCAAAATCTAGGGGCCAGGCCAAAAATCTAGGAGTCAGACCAAACCCCCCCCCTGCGCGGAAAGAAGAGAACGCCACGGTGACCGCCCAGCAGCTTGCGCACATACACTGGCAGCAATTACCCTTTCTGTGAAGCAATTCCATCACCTCCCAACCAAGTGACACACCTATACTGTCACAATATCACTATACTAAGTGTATATCTGGGTTTTCCTGAGTCATATCCCTTGTCCTGTCAGCTATCAAGGAGGCTATTATCAGTGACACATGGCATGGGGGACACAGGCCACAGCCAGAAAATGGCTGATAAAAACAGGCTGAAGCTACAATAAAACTAAAGAGGTTTCAGATAAGGGCCAGCTTAAGGCACCTCTCCCAATACATTACACTGAGGGGGAGTATAGTGCAGCAGCGTCTATCACTAGCTATGTATGTATGTATGTATGTGTGAGTGAGTAGTGCCTGGTGTAAAAGCTGCTGTTCCTTATGTGACATACTCTGACTTGCTTTTACACCAGGCAGTACTCACTCACACATACATGCATATACACACTCACACATACAGACAGACACACACACACATACATACAAACAGACATATAAACATACATGCATACATACATACATACATACATACATACACGCATACATAGCTAGTGATAGACGCTGCTGCACTATACTCCCCCCTAACTGAAGTACTTCCTTACTCCTCCCTCCCGAGGGAGGGAGTGAGGGAGTGAGGGACTGCAGCGTTAGAGATGCCCTGTCTTTACATGCAGTGTCTCCGGTCCTGTGAAACGCTGCCCGGCGCAGCCTGCTGACACTGGGACTTCCAAACAAGACTAACAGCGTGTCCTCTGCTGCAGCCAGCAGAGCGCTCATTGGTCAACTTTAACCAATCAGCGTTCTCACTGCAGGCAGGAGCAGAGGACGCGCTGTAAGTCTTGTTTGGAAGTCTCGGTGTCGGCAGGCTGCGCCGGGCAGCGTTTCTGTGGCAGACTTTGGAGGTATCTTCAGCCCGGCAAAACCTGGTTGCCAGGCAGCAAAATCTAGTCGCCATGGCGACCGGGATTTGTCGAGCCCTGTTTTAGACGGTGATAATACAGACAATGAAAATACCTACACCAATATTTCTACATTGAAAATACCGACACTACAATGATACCTACAATGAAAATACTGACATGATAGAAATACAGACCCAATTAAAATGCAGATATAATATATGATAGACATAGAAATGACTGACAAGAATAAATGACTGACACATGAAAATACCAACAATGAAAATACAAAAATTGGAAATACTGACAGGAAAAATTATCACTATTTGTGTTGCTGTAAATAAATTATCAATGTACATGTCCCTGTCAGTTATCACTATTTGTGATGCAAAGGAGATGCCACTTTTCCCTGTGTACGATTCAGAGGTGGGGGTTTTAATTATCGCTATTTGTGTTGCAGTGTATAAATTATCGGTGTATACAGTGTCGGACTGGGGTACCTTAGGCCCACCAGAGGAAATTATTTTTCAGTTATATATATATATATATATATATATATATATATATATATATATATATATATATATATATATGACAAATACAAACAAAGGAGGAGCTGGTATTATAAGGTAAAAACCTTAAAAAGTCCAATATTGTCCTGTGACAAGTCCTTAATTAGGCACTGGCTCCAATCTGATGGACCGCTGCTCTCTTTCCAATAATTCCCAAATATTAGCAACAATCTACAAAGCAAAGATAAATAGAGAGCGCAACATAGTGCATTAAAAGTTACTTCATTTTGGATCCCATAAAGGCAATCCTATCTCCGTACCATAAAAAGGTAAAAACAGGCATATAAAATCAATGCTTAGCGTTTCAATGAAGCAAGGAGTCACCAGAACGTCTGTGGCAATAAGGCGTCCCTCTGATCCACTTCCACGACCGGTCTCCTTCCTCCTGTCCGTGCTCCTATGCGTTTCGTCGCTTTGATCTTTAAACCCTCCGGATTAGATTTATGATGTTGAAGGAAATGTCTTTCTAAATAGAGGAATATTTAATCTTTCCAGTTACCCCCTATCACAGGATGATATAAGCCTTTTACAAAAGGGCTTGTCCTTTGCCCTGTCATGCGGGCCAAACAAATTTAATCTCCTTATCGACTTTAATAAATACATAAGGAATCTAACTTTAAAAAGACATTTTGTGAAGCTAGAAAAGTCAAGTAAAATGGAGAAGTGTGAACAAGAATTAGAAATAAAGTACACTGGTCTAGAAATAGATCTAAATATTATCCAACTGAATCGAGGGGCACACATATTGTTGTTCTCAGAATTGGTAAAACGAGAGTTAGAAGAGCTAGACTACTCAGAGAAAACACAAAGAAATGGTAATTTAAGTAAAAAAGAAAAAACACTAAAAAAGTTATCTAAAAATAAGTCTACAGTAATTAAACAAGCCGATAAGGGCGGAGGAATCATTATAATGGATAGAACGAAATATGAGGGGGAATGTTTACGTCAATTGAATGATGGTATCTCTTACAAAAAGCTAGAAAAAGACCCTACCAAAGTGTATATGGAGGAGCTGTGAATTATTAGAACAAGGACTGAAACATAAAAATATCAGTCTGTACGAGTATCAGTACTTATGTAATCGCACTCCGAGAGTGGCAACATTTTACTGCTTGCCAAAGGTCCATAAAGACCCTATCAATCCCCCGGGACGACCTATCGTCTCGAGGATTGATAGTATTTCAGCAAGGGTCTCTGAATTTGTAGAGATATGTATAAGAGATTATGTTCCCACACTCCCCTCTTATGTTAAAGATTCCACACATATTTTACAAATATTATCTGAATTTGAGTGGAAAAAGGGGTATAAATTATGTTCCATCGATGTGCAAGCGTTGATTTGGGATTGCAAATGCTAAAATGTGCATTGGATAGGGACATAAAGTTGTCAGAACTGCGAAAACAATTTATTGTCAAATGTGCTGAATATGTACTTAAACATAACTATTTCTTGTTTTTGGGAATGTTCTCCAAGTAGTGGGGACCGCCATGGGCACCATTTTCGCTCCCAGCTTCACCAACCTATATATGGGGGGCTGGGAGCGAGAATGTGTGTACCCTATACTACCTAATTCACCTATAAAATTATTTAAGAGATATATCGATGATGTCATTTTGGTGTGGGATGATTCCCAAGAGGAATTTGAGAAATATATGGCTCAGTTAAATATAAACAACTTTGGCCTAAAATTTACTGCACACTATGGGAATCAGACTTTTTAGATTAATATTTGGATATATCTTCTGGCGAATTAGAAACTTCTACATTCTTTAAGACTCTGGACTCAAACAGTTATTTAGAATTTGGGAGCTGTCATCTGAATAAATGGAAGTCCAACATTCCGTTTCCTCAATTTGTGCGTTTGAGGCGGAATTGTTCCACCTTAACACACAAGCTGAGATCTATAAGAAATGGAACGAAATTACCCTGAGGACTTAATTATTAAAAGTTATGAAAGAGCAAGAGAGAGAGATCGGTCCTCACTGTTAGAATATAAACAGAAAAACAGGATAATAGGGGAATAATCCTCACAAAAAATATTTTGCCCTTTCGTTACCTCATACAATGATAAGAGTTCACACATCAAAAGGATTATTTCAAAATATTGGAAAGTTCTAGAACAAGACCCAGTTCTAGCTCCTTTTATAAAAACAACACCAGATGTTTTATTTCAAAGAGCTAGGAGTGTAAAAACCATATTGTCTCCGAGTTATTTAAGCCCTCCAATAACGAGAATGTGAGGAGACCATTAGGCTTTTACCCCTGCGGGTCATGCAAAATGTGTCAATTTTGCCATCCTGAAAAGAAACATTTTAGTGATTCAAGTGGGGCACGATCATATCCCATAAAAAAGTTCCTAACATGCAATAGTACCTTTGTAATTTACGTACTAGAATGTTCATGTGGATATAAGTACGTGGGAATGACAAAAAGAGCGTTCAAAATACGCGCCCTTGAACACTATAGAAATATCCGTAACAAGGTATTCAATCACAGTGTCCCCCGGCATTTCCTTCAACATCATAAATCTAATCCGGAGGGTTTAAAGATCAAAGCGATTGAAATGGTGGATGCTGATCTTAGAGGGGGTGACCGAGTTAAAAAACTTGCTCAGAGAGAATCCTTTTGGATTATGACTCTTGGCACTTTGCATCCGCGGGGACTATATGAATCACTAGAGATCACTCCATTTTTATAATAGTCCCGTAGAATTATACATGGTGTGAAAATCTATTCTATATATCTTTTTATCTTTTATTTATTATTTGTGCTCCAGATAGTATGAGCAACGTCTAATATGAATGCAGTTAAGCTTATTGTTAGAGCTAATTCTTATTGTTAGAGCAAGGATAAAGCAACATGTAATGTTAAAACTGACAACTGTAATATGTTTTTATAGGGGTATTCGCCTTTAAGAACATAATTTAAGTATAATGAGGATTTTTTATCTTATAATATTGAATGGAAGTGTAAGTTGTATTATGTGCATATATATCGGCATAGAATTACATTTTTTGATATGTAAATGTATATGTTTTTTAAACTGACAAGTTTTTATGTATGAGTACCGACGCTGAGCACAGGTGTGTAATCAGCACGGGGAACTCAATACTGATAAGGGTCTGAGTCCGAGAGAAATTTACTCCCTGACGAAGTCGAGGACATCGACGAAACGCGTAGGAGCACGTACAGAAGGAAGGAGACCGGTCGTGGAAGTGGATCAGAGAGACGCCTTATTGCCACAGACGTTCTGGTGACTCCTTGCTTCATTGAAACGCTAAGCATTGATTTTATATGCCTGTTTTTACCTTTTTATGGTACGGAGATAGGATTGCCTTTATGGGATCCAAAATAAAGTAACTTTTAATGCACTATGTTGCACTCTCTATTTATCTTTGTTATATATATATATATATATATATATATATATATATATATA
>JABWIB010006554.1:13962-24032 GCA_016617825.1 Platyplectrum ornatum
CTGCAATCTCCCTGCTTAGTAAATATACCCCTTAGAGGCATTATATTTGTAGGCAAACAAGAAAAACCTTAAGATTCTTTTTACTAAAACAAATCATGGTTGACTAAGTACTATGGTAACACCACTTGAAAACTTGCAACAAACCTGAGTAGATATTGACTGCACCAGAGACAGGAAGGATGCAATCATTAAAACAATTTAATATCGACTCTGCTATCTTATTATACAAATAAAAAAGCTAATGCCTCGCTATGTAGTAAAACAAACAGGAACATTTATAGTAACAAATTGCTCATACAAAATGCATTTAAACGCTAGTAAATACATGTTTAATAATGCTGCTAGTGCCAGCATACCCAGTGACACAGTTACTAGCTTAGCAGTGGTCTTCTGGTTGTGTTTAACATGGTTAAATGTGTCAGGGAAGTCTACAGTGAGCCCCGAGATGGTAATAAAATGTTTTATAACAAACAGATTGATGAGCAATTCTACCAGTGTAGAATAAGAGCTTTCACTTAATTACATTTCTGGGCTATCCTTGTAGCCCAGGCCACATGACACCTGACCGGTTGAAAAAAATAAAAGCAAATATCATCTGAATAATGCAAAATGATGCACACAAACACCCAAACATTAATTGCAGCGATCGCAGGACATTGCAACTGAAAAGATAGGACCATCATGGGGCAACCAGGGCAATTGGCCCAGATCCCCCACATACATGGGGGCCACCCCACATGGTTTATCAACTAAATTCTGCTGTAACCAAACCGCGGCGAACACACTTAGCGCCGGTGTACATTGCTATGGCAGCACGATATGTCACGCCAGCATCATTTACAATGAAGAGGAGAGTGAAGAGGAGGCCATTCAGTCATCACAGATAGTCTTGGGGTTGTATAAGTACATTGGTCCAGAATTGCTGGACTGAATGTGCTTGCAGGACCAACGTAAATGAAAGAAATTTGCATCATTATACCCACATTTAAAGCATTGTGGCAGATGCAAGGTGAGCTCTGTGTTTGATGCATATTTGAATTGAAGATTAGGCTATGCGAACTACCATAATTCCTCATTCTTCATCATCCAGAGGGCCCAGGTCCACCTGCCAAAGTACTTGAAACTTCTTATCCACATTTCAGTGTTTGCACATTTACAATTGGTGTTTTCCTTTGCCAGTCATCAGAAAATGTCCTCTTCACGTAAGTCTGGATCCAGTTAATAATCTCATATTTTACAAGTTCAAATTTAAGATCAGTGTAATACAGTTAAATATATATCATGCGCACAAAGCTTAAAGTGATCTTTATGTTAAAAAGATATAGTCTATAACAAGCAGATAAACTACTATGCTCCAATGTGAATATTTCGGTGCTGTGTGCTGTCTGAAAAGGTATTTGAAAAGATCATATATCCTTTTCTTCAGACTCTAAAAAGAATGCTATGGTATGAACATTATTTTTCCCAGAGTACACTAGCCTGTCTGACTGCCAGCTCATTTGCATCTAGCCCTCCAGGCTACGCTGAGGTCTGCATGCTAACACAACTATTAAGAAGCCAAGCCAATTTTACTGCTTTCAGAACGGCTCTTGCCTCTGTTTGACAGGTAGCAGTAACTATTTAAGCAGCTTTCATCATTGCTTAATTCCAGCTATGAATAAGCAACCCTTAACCATAGCTGGAGTCAAAACAAAAAATAAGCGAATCATCACCATGAGGACAAATGATCAGCTGATCGTTAACTAATCAAATGCGATCACAAAATAAGTGCTGGAATTTATTTTCTCTTGTATTATGTCCTCTGGCCCCAGGCTCTTTTTCTCTATAAGCTATTAATAACAGTATTTTAAAATAAGCAGTGGAAAAGTTGTAATAGCCATCAAAACAGTCTTATATAATATAATATAATGTAAAGTAATATATACACTGTATATACTCGAGTATAAGCCTAGCTTTTCAGCACATTTTTGTATGTTGAATGTGAACATCCCCCTCCCCTTCTCGGTTTATACTCGAGTCATTGTCCTGGATGATGCAGACATGTGAGCACACTGCTGGGTCTGCGTTACAGTCATCAGTCCACGTTTTCCTCTCTGTCCCCAGATACCAGAGCTGAACACATTGCTCAGAGCTAAGATAGAGCTAAGGTAAAGGAGGGGGAGAGCGTGACACTGGCAGGCAGCATGCCACTCACCCATCACACTGAGNCCACAGAGCTGACACAATCATGATGTGTGGGTTACAGCATGGCACAGGAGCTTTACATTGCCTTATATGTTTATATTAACCCTGCACATGCAGGAAAGAGGGGGACAATAGAGACATATAGGGCAGAGGTTCCCAAACTTTCTCAGTTGAGACACCCTTAGGGTCTTCTTAATTTTTCAAGGCATCCCTAAGACACAATCATTTCTAATTATTTACGTTTTTGAGTCAAAATCATGTAATAACTATTTAAGTAAAAACAGAAATACTTTAGGCTGACATCAAATCTTGTGTTACTCCTATACAAGAGGTAAAATTGTGTTTCTAAGTAACACTAACAATGTTGCACCATATCAGAAAAAACTTCCACGGAACCCCAATTAGAGCGTTGCGGCACCCCAGGGAGCCACGGCANACAGTTTGGGAACCACTGATATAGGGGAAGATCGATAGGAGCTGGGAAATAGAGACCAGAGACAATGCAGTAATTTGGGGGCAATGATCCATCAATGACATGAGTGACATCAGCCTTTTACACAGGGGTGACAGACATACTGGGGGGGGGCTTATAGTCGAGTCAATAAGTTATCCCAGTTTTTTAGGTGAAATTAGATGCCTTGGCTTATATTTAGGTATATACGTTATGTTTCTGCTGTAAGGGTCAAATTTTCCTATGATGATCACATTGACCATGTTTGATTTGCAATCCATTGAGGAAACTGCACTTGAAAACTGCACTCAGATAAATTTCAATTATTCCCCTAACAGNGTTATCATATGAAAGAGATATGTGCCACTTAAGACTTTTCAATATCCCTATTCATGACAGAAAGTATATGGCAGCTAGTAGTTGAGAATAGAAGACAGCGAATGTATACTTTGGTTTGGTTTTGGACAAGTAATGGTNAAACATGGATCATTGTATGAATCTTGTTTGTCAGCCATTTTTTCCCTCACCTCTCTTGCCATTTTTGTCGGAGGTCATGGCGTTCAGATAGCAATGGCAGGATTGACGTTANCATTGTGTTCCTCTCTTCCAGCGTCCAGTGTCCTTTTCTGAGCTCNTCTACCACGAGGTTGGTCTGAGAAGTAATTACATCAAAGAGAAAAAAAAGAAGAGAGAAACACGTAAAATGAATAAAAAGGCTCATAGGCAAATAAGGACAGAAAATCAATATATTTTCATTATTATTATTGCATGTTTTCCAACTAATCAATATGGGAAATGATGGTCGAAATGGGCACCATATATTTGCAGTGAAGTCAATACCCGTGGCACATAAAACAAGCTGTAAAATGGTATACTTTAACCCATATGTTTCCGAGAGTAGTTTCAAGTGTATGGAATCTATCTATGTATCTATACAAATCTATACATATATCTTACACACACACACATATATATACATATACATATATACACAATTATTCTACATAGCCGACATGTACCCCATTCAGATTACTAGTAAAAAGTCTGGGTTTCTTGAAAGTCCCGGCTATTTGTTGTTAATTTGAACGTGTTATTATTAAAACCCTGGGTCTTTTCAAAAAAGAAAGGATTTGCAGGGGATGTAATCTAAATGTGGTATAAGAATACTCAATCAACGTAAATATGTTAGACCTGATACCACCCTAAACACTGGAGGCCTCATAGTGCATAGAGTTGTTTCTCATAATATGGTAGTTTTAGCACTTATGCAGCTCAAAGATAAACACAATCTCATTCAATACCAAAATGTTTGAAAACACACATTGCAATTTGAAAACCGTGGATCGTTATATAATATGTCATATAATTAGAGCAAGGCACAACCAGCTTGAAATCAATGTTCACATATGCCTACAACTATGGCTATGTAAACTAACAATACCACACTGGGTATAGAATTGGAGTGACTCTCTTGTTGCTATGAAATGAATGGAAGGTCTTATTGGGAAGATCAAGTCACAGCTTCAAATTTATATTTATAGAAAAATATGGTTGCATAGAAGTTACAAGACACATGTTCTTAAATGAATCATAAAGATAGAGAAAGAATATCGGACAATTAGTGCCAGAAAACCTACATAAACTGTCACAGCCAGAGCCAACTATGCAGGCGCAATCAATATCTGCTACATATTTTATCAGCGGCATACAACGATAATATACTATAACACGTTATAATATATCACAAAATACAAAGTCACTTTATGATTAGTTATACCAATAAAATGGAGCACTATTTCATCTTTAAAAAGCACATCATGCGGGTGATAACAGTGTGTCTTATTTAATGACTATTCGAGTCCTTGCCAGACAAATTGCAAAAGGGACGGGGTGAGTTACGCCGGAAAGCGCATACCTCTCAATTGACTTCATCATTTAATGAGTTGGACTATAATGACCACCTTATACTAGTTTGGGATTACAACATATACATATACAAGCATTATTTGGTGGCCATACCCATTAAACAGTATGCAGGTTCCATCATCTACATATTGATAGTGTCCTTTATCGGGGGATTGTAAAGAGGGCTGTATAGAGTAGGTACGGTAAGAAGAACCTGCAATGTGTCACCGGAATGCTTTTAGTGCAGAGTGCATATCACATTCTCCCTTGCAGAGTGGCGATAATGCATGACTAATGCTTTATAGCAATATGAAAGCTTTATGATTTTTTTTTTTTCCACGTCAACCTGAGATGTCAATAGTAGTGAGGAGGACAGCGGTGATTAAGCTGTGAACCCCTTTAAAGCAATTAGCTAAGTGGGAGTGGCGTTCCCAAATAATAGAATGTAATGCTAATTAAAATAAAGTACGTGAACGACAGGTTTAAACTTTTAACACTTTCCGCCGAGTCCTGTCTGTCACTGTAGCTTTACATATTTCTGCATTAACCTATTACAGCGAATGATAAACCAGGGGGTTTTGAAGACAGGTACTAGTTCGTTGACCTATGCTTACACTTAAGTTTGACTGAAGCCTTCAACTACTATCTTGAGCTAATGGAGGTATTTTACAATCAGGGGCTAGAGGTCAAAGGAATGGATAACAAACACTTCTCTAGGTAGTGCTTTATCAGACCTCAATGTTAGAAGGGCATGTGTGCTATTTTCAATGTTTGCATAATGGCCACAGTTTTTTTTTTTCTTTTGTTTCCGGAAATCTACTTGTACTGCGTTTGCCTATGCAGAAGTAGAATAGCATAGAGGAATTTTCTACACCTTATTATTATAATTTTTATCAATGGATATGAGGAATAAGTAAAATACTGTGCAATGATATATGTGTGTAATCTCAATAACATCCTGCATAATTAAATAGACCAAATGATCCAAGCACTTATTTACATCTTTCATTTTCATAATGAGCTATGCATATAAAGATGAATTTGGCCATTTTATTCTCGCCCAAGCAGTATTAGGTGTTATGGAAAAATAATATTCATCTAGGGGTTGTTATATCAAAGGGTCAAATATCTCCCGTGAAAATGGGATCCTGCACCTAGGAGAAAAATCGATTCCTCCTGGACCACGGTTACATTGGGGACAGGGTCAGCAATACTAGAAATGCCATTATTACAGAACCAAAATGATCTTACTGCCTTTGGAGATTGACGTTAATGCCTGGGTACTG
The DNA here is from genome assembly GCA_016617825.1 of Platyplectrum ornatum. Taxonomy (NCBI): domain Eukaryota; kingdom Metazoa; phylum Chordata; class Amphibia; order Anura; family Limnodynastidae; genus Platyplectrum; species Platyplectrum ornatum. The sequence goes on from JABWIB010006554.1 coordinate 19,789, forward strand.
CTAATGGCGGTCGCCAGGATGACTGTGATAACGGGCACAGGATATATGTGAATAAATGATGGGAGAACCCCTCTGTTTTCATACAATGCGTACACGTGAATGCGCTTTACATAAATGTAATAATGTTCGGCAAGTATAAAATGGGCATTTCAGCTCCTAATGTTTCCGATCTGTCCGTTAAAGCACTCACTCGCACACAAATAAGGAAGCACAAATCATTGCAGATATATACGCCCATGCACAGAAATATTCTCATGTTTCTTTCTAGTAAGCATCACATAAAATAATGGCATTGTAAAGGTGAGGCGGGGATGAGAAGTGTTGTTTATAGAAGCCAGCTGCTTCGACTTTGGCGCCCAGCGTTATTAAAATTTCTATTTTACGCTTACTGCCCCCCCTGGCACAGCTACAGCACAAACCTTAAATCCAACGCAAAGATTCTGTAAGTGATTAATTGTTTAAGACGCGGCTGACCATATGGAACGGAGAAGGCATCAAGTAATTCATACTTCTGTAAGCGCTGCTTGGCCCCTGTTGCTTTTAATGCACAGGAAGAGTGCTGGCAAAACCTAGACCGGGTGTCTTGCCCCTGACAGCCCATTAAGAAATCTTGAAGCACCTCTCTCAAGTTCTGCTCTTGCTTTCTCAATGGCAGGCCTAATAAAACAGAAGCAAATCTTTCCAGCAAGTCTTAAATCTTTCACGTACAGTACATTAGCAGCGGATTGCTGAAACAAGTGCCTTTTTTGGCTTGATAGGAAATTGGGACTTCATTTCTCTTTGCTGGCTAGAAACAAGTCGTACGAACCATATCTAGAGCATAGTTGCCTTTTGTACAAGTATAAATGACATGTACGCACATGAACTTTCTCTCCTAAACCTGCTTTAAATTGTGTCATTATGGCCATAAAAGCAAAATGTGGCCTGAAACGTTCGCAAACATATTTTCAGGAATGGGGCAAAAATGCCAATCTTTATTATAGATAAATATCTCTCTATCACCAATGGTCTAGGAATAAATCTGTGCGAATAAATCAAATGGAATCGTTTTAGATTGAAATCGCACTGCTTCAGGTCAAGTCATGTCGCACAATAACAAAGAATAAAACATTAGTCCAATAGTTACATAAAGCGCCAGCACACAAAGCCGCACTTTATTTGCTTATAACATAAAACAGTAAGTAAATTAAGTTCTGAGAGCTGATCCCTACCTTAGAATTCCTAAAGCTGGCCATACACCATACGTTAAATTGATCCAATCAAATAATTTACATCTTTCAATTCTCTGGGAAAAATGTGGTTTTTCAAACAGTGAATCGATATCGTTCAAAACCGGTTGTCAATCGATTTTTTGATCTATTGACATGCTCAAACTTAAATCTTCCAATAATCCTGCCATAGGGGCCGATTCAATCCCGCGCGAAGACGGGAAAAAACGCGAAGTGCGCTTTTTCCCGTCTATTACGGGACTGAAAACTCACGTTTTTTTGTACGCACCTCTATGAGGTGCGAACGAAAAAACGCGAGATTTTCTGCCTTACGCAAATAGCGTAAGGCAGAAATCTTCGCGCGAAGGGGGATTGAATCGGCCCCATAAAGACCCACTTTATATGCATAAACCAAAATTTTTTGTAATCGTTTTGAAATTCTAATTTGCATAGTCGTTTTTTGTTTCTACCATACAATTATTGTACAGTGTGTGGTGCTTCCAATTGCATAAATAAAAAAATTGGTAAATGTTTTAACCAATCTTATAGTGTATGGCCAGCTTTACACATAACCCCCACCTCTCCCATTTGCATTACACGACCCGCCCCATCCCTGTATATTCTGCTTACTCCTAGTGAAAACCAATCCTTTTGCAGAAGTCTGGATCTGGTCTTAAGAACATCTAAGAGGACAAAAAGAGTTTGGTAATAACGCAGGTGTAGGCAGGCATACCTGGCCTCCATTTACTCACAACCTGCCTTGGTACCTTCAATGATGCAGTCACCGATGAATTGCCTGATCAAAGACCATCTTCGTCTATTCTGAATGCTTGTTGCGGATTCCTCGCATCTAACGTCTATTTACTGTGCTTTGTTTTGTAAAATAAACTTTTATTCACAAATAAAGGTATAAAAATGCGCAGCATAACCAGTGGCGTTGTATAATTAAAATACATGCATCCATAGAAGTTGATCTTTAAGGCATTTAGTATGTCTGAATTGTGAAACCTACCCTGTCAAGTGCGTTATTACACTAACAATCCCTGGCTTTAGCAGATTTGAGGTGTTCTTTTCACACGCACAGTTTAACATTTCTTTTTGCAGAGATTGGTACTGTGTCAGATCTCAATGATCAATAATTCCACCGGAGAGTAATTTGTTTGGACGTGTCTGCGGTGCAAGGTTACAATGCCAGAAAAGTGAGTGTTGGAGCCGTGTGGAGTAAAACAGTGAACCTACTTGGAATTTTAGTCTGCGGGTGAGTGCGAGGTTAAACTTTTACCACAAGTAATCCATCCTGGAAACCCCCCCCCTTTACAGGACCCTTAACACCAAGCATTCTGGAGCAGTCACGTCTTGTGGACTGAGTTATATGAAGTGAATAAAAAATCATGGAAGGGGGAAAGACGGCAGAGGGGGGAAAAAAAGGAAAGATAAATCGACTAGCAAGAGAAGACAGATGACAGGATGGTGCCCGGCTAGTGAATATGTTTGAAAACACTGCAAAAGGGAGAGGGGAGAACATGGCTTTTGTTTGCGTCCTACAGCCTGTCTTTATCCCAGCGGTTGCCTGCTTGGGTGAACATATGTTCGCTGAACAAGAAGTGGAGCAGAAAGTACCCTTTGTTATTCATTCTTTTGTGGAAGCCTCTTGCCCTTGTCCATGTTTAGGTCGGGTCTAAACACTGGTTTGCAGCAGACACTTCAATTCTGTAGAGTTGACAACGTGTTCCACGTATCGGTGGGAAATAACTACTGATGAATATGGTTATGTTGTGTTGTCTAAGAATTACTGCTTCCGACTTAATTAGCGAAGACGTTATGCGTCACAAAAGGGAAACATTTCAAGTTGTGTATATCAGTGGTAGCATCAGTCCTTTATCTAAAGGAGATATTTCCGCTCTGTAATGAAAATTCATAATTCTCCCTCATATGTTATGGACATATACCTTGCCACAAAATGATGGTTCAATAGAGGTCATTCCGGCCGTCAGCTATCTGTAGAACGGCTAAGATGCTGTGAACAAACAGTAGGGCTCAAAAATAAACTAAAGGGCACATTTTTAACACGCATAAAGAATGAAACATAGCAATGGACAAAAATACGCACTAAATACTTACTCAAAAAAAAACATGTCAACAGATAATAAAAACAAGTTAAATGAAAAAAACAAAAACAAAATGTAACGTAAAGGTAAAGGTTAAGAGTGTGTGTGTCAGAGATACTAAATCTGTCCAGCCACAGCTATAGATAGAGATAATAAACGAGGCTCAAATCAGACATAACAACATAGAAGGTAAAAGAAAAAAAAGAAGATAGGATAGAATAGGGTCAAAAAAGCAAAGCGGCGAAAAGAAACACTTTTGCATTGATGGATGAAAATCACTGTTTACAGCTGGATGAACCGCACCGAAAACACTAAACAACTGTTGAAACAGAAATATGTTCTTTTTGTTACTGAGTAACAATAAGGATGTCCAAGTATGCTGAAGTCTGCTGCCTGCGTGGCTTCTTTTCATTGTGTTTAAGTGCACATTAAGGAAAACAAAAGATCAACATTTGCATTGTATCCAAGTGCAGGGGTTAAGCATGTGACACTTAAGGGTCCCATACTTGTGCTGCACCAAAAAAAAAAAAAGTTCTTGACAATATAAACAAGAATTACTGCTGTTCCGAAGGAAGACAGACAATTAAGGACAAAGCAGAGTGCTTGTCGAACAGCTGTTTGAGGTTCCTTCTGACCTCAAGATGTGGTTGCACTTTTGCATTGGAGTCAGAACATTTCTGGTTCTATTCAGGTTTTTGAAAAATGTTCCATTTTGGATTAGTAGTTTATAGCCGTGATTATGCCGTGTACTAGGGCAACAAACACAGCAGAGATCAAATCAAAAGAGGCAAGAAAACGTAAAGATCGGCTGCCTGTAATATATATGGTTATTCTGACGCTAGCACCATCATAGGGTCTATAGATACTTGGGAATCATTATTAATTCCTGAAATCCACCCTGTATAGGACATCCTTTATAAAAAAAAAA